>JAECUM010023341.1:0-76590 GCA_016617855.1 Megalonaias nervosa
TGTACCAAATTTATATAATCCTTCAGTAATACTGTACTCACTGGAACCCTAAAGTTATAATCCTATTTCCACGAAACACCTTTTATTAAAAGGAATTGTAATGGTGGTCATTGATATCATTTGGGAAGAAGACATCAAGTTTCACCATCCTCGAATACAGACTAAATGTATACCTGTTAATTAATCATGAAAATTGTTTGCCTGTTTATTCGAAATATATTTTGTAAATGCCCGCAAAGACGTCCTTGACTTCTAGAGTTCATTATGAACAACTTACCATTCAGCAAAATCAGATACGTTTTAATGATGATGGTTATCAGATAAGTATTAGTGATAATGGTTTCCAAATAAGTAAGTAATTTTCGATAAATTTACTTAAGATTTTGTACTTCACATTTTACAGTAATCATAACGTCAGGCAGCTTGAAAATTGATGACACACTACATGGACGGATGTAACGAAACGAAGGCCGTTCATGCATAGTGTGTAATAAGGTTTCAAACTTAGTGACTCCATAAATCCTGTGAAATACGAAGTTAAATGCTTAGAATTACAAATAATTGTTAAAAAAAGAACGAATCTTAAGATATGAATAACACAACTATATTCAAAAATGATTTACAGATTTTGTCAAAGCGCACAAGAAGGGCATATGAATGCATACGTATCTCCTTTCCGGTGTTGTTAACTAAATAACTTGGAGTTTTCTGCGTCACACAATGCGATTTTATTTCTATTTTAAATGATTGTTACAAACTTCTGAACAAATCTGTATTCACAAGGACATGAATGAATCTAAATTCCTCTCAAACATGGCCGTGGACAGGAAATCAATGTGAAACGGGTGAGATTTTGCTGCTTTCCTATTTTCTGCTTCAGAACTGAAACAGATGATGGTAATAGGAATCAAGCATTGATGTTATCTTGCAATTATGAAACTCTATCAAAATTATTTTTCTCATTATTCGTGCCAGCTTTAGCAAATGGGACATCTTTTGCCACTCATTTAGGCGTCTACCAAGTTTTGGTTGAAGTTTTTCTATATGGAACCAGACCAAAGTCCTGACATGGATACCAGTCATACTTGAACTGTAGAATCAGAAATTTACATATTTTATATCCACGTATCCCAACACTTATACAGACCCATAGACCAGGTCAAGGTCATTTGAAAATCTTGACTACGTTTTGCTCTGTATCAATATAAGTGTTCAAAACGAGAATTAGTAAGCACTGATCTTTCATATTATATCACCCTTAACTCAGTCTGACTCTAAGCATGCTCAAGATCCTTTGAATATCACGGATAAGTTTTCGGTTAAAATGGTTCTGTATGGTCATAGTGTGCCAAGTCATTAGACATATAGCATATATATTTAGGCTGTAGAAGCAGTCAGAAATTATATTCGTTTATATATACACTACATCTCTTCCTCCAGCCCTCATGCAAAGTTAAGGTCATTTAAAAATCTTGGTTACGTTGTCGTTTACTTGTTCTGTCCAAACATTAAATATAGAATCAGTAAGTACTGCACTTTGAAATGTACAATTCCTCTAACTTTCAGACAAGAACAAGGTCATTCGATAACTTGGTTTAGATTTCGGTTCAAGTTTTTATTTTCCTCTGTGTCATAGATTCAATCCCAAAGTAAGAAGGTTATGATATTTGCACTGTAGATTCAGAAAGCAGTGCACATATAAAATTTAGGCAACCCATTCTCTGGCCATCAGAAAGGTCAGGGTCATTATCTATCTATCTATCTCTGTCTGTCTGTCTGTGTATATATATATATATATATATATATATATATATATATATATATATATATATATATATATATATATATATATATATATATATATATATATATATATATATATATATATATATATATATATAAAGAGAGAGAGAGAGAGAGAGTATATATGTATAGTACGTACGCTGTTTCAATGATATACCACGAGATGTATAAATTTTTCATTAAAAGGAAACGAGGCTTGCCTAGTTTCCTTATAATCAAAAAATTATACAACGAGTGGTATATCATTGATACAGCGTACATACTACACATATATTTTATTTATATCACATACAAATACACATATTTGCCCTTTGAATGGAGTTACGATATGCTCCAGGCAACTGTGTATTGACCGAGTGAATGAACTCCTCACATCCCTGCGAGTGTGTCCGCTACAAAATGTAGTTCTATGCATTTTCTTGTTGTTCGCAATCACATATGCAAATTGATAAGCTGATTGTTTTCTTTTTGAGTTTCTATTTTTATTCACATTTATTAAATCAATATAAGACACACTTATGATTTAAACACGAAAGCTGGTTTTAATGAAGAAAGTAGTGCATTACAAACATGGTTAGCTTTTTGTACACTGAACATGAACTCTCAGGTATTCGCTTTCTGGCGTATGAAAATTAGCGTGGAATAGAAACTAAGCGAAATAACGAACCAGCAAGAACAAATTAAAATATTTTAATATATTTACAGTTGACCTAAGCCATTATTCTGCTTAAGCAGCAGAGAAGGTAAACAGACCATTTTGCTTGAGACATTATTTATAAAAAAATAAGGTTCCTACGAAGGCTGAAAAAATAAGGTCAACCAAAAAACCACAACCTCTAACTAGTTACTTTATCTCTGACGCACGTTTTTATTTTTAGGAATTTTTCGTTTACGCGTTCGTCACTCAGTATTGGTCGTTCACTATCTCTGCTGCTGTAATTAACCAAAGATTTTATCCAGACCTAAACGATATCTAGATCTTGGGTCATGTAAATTTATTGTTATAAATCCGAACGGAACAGCTTGTGCTTTTGAAAAGAAGTTTCTAAATTTAATCATGTCCATGTCCCCTGAACACCAAGTATAATAAATATTTTGTAAAGTATAATTATCTACTCCATTAAACACAATTAAGATATTGCAATTATCTCTGATTACTTTAGGAATTTGTGTATATCGCTGAGTAACATAAATAACGTCTGTATTTTTGTGACGGCCTCGCGAAAATATCCGAGCTGGATTGGATTGTTTGTCCAGCATTACATCATCGTATACTACGAGATTATTGATACATCCATCAAGATCATCTATAGATGGAGCTTCATCAATATCGGTGATAAAATCGATAGCATCATTATCAGGACACATCAGCGATTTTGCATTTTCATTAAAATCTTTAAGTACTTCGTAACATCGTTGATCATCTACAGATGGTGCTACTAAATATAATTTATCCCACTTCAGCCATCGCATTATCAGATTAAGTAATAATTGCGTTTTACCAGACCCAGATGGGCCAAGTATAATTGCTCTGATAGAATTTGGTAGCGCTGGATGATGCTTAACTGGCTCTTGTTTTTGTGTCGCTGAGAAATCAATTATATCCATATAATAATAATATGAATTTATATTGCGTTCGATGTAGAGCGCATACGTCCACCACTGGATTAACGACAATAATAACAAAAAATAACAGGCGCGCACTTACAGGCAGGTGTGTGAAATGTGGTACAAAAAAATACAAATTTATTTCATTAAAAACAGGTGGTGATATCGCTGCTTCTTTAAGTAAATTACCAGGAGCTCCATGGGCAAAGTATCCTGGTGAGAAACATTTACCTGGATATAATTATTGTGGTCCTGGAACTCGTCTCGATATCCAACTCGATAACCAAGACCAACCAAAACCTGGAGAGTATCCAATAAACGCAATTGATCAAGCGTGTCACATTCACGATGTCGCGTATAAAAGTAAGGATTTACAACAACGACATATTGCAGATGTAAAATTAATTCATGCCATAAATAATATAAAAGATAAATCACTTCGAGAAAGATTAGCTGCTTTTCTGATAAAAACTGGTATGAAAGGTAAAATAATGTTAGGGGCTGGTAATTAATCAATTGATTATGATAATGGAATCTGTTTATTATAGCCCAAGAGGATACTGGAGAGGTAAAGCAGCGATTAGTAAACTTGCTGAAGCAGCAAAAGTCTCACGTGATGTCGCTGCAGCGTGGTTAGCACGACAGGCAATATGGCAAATCTTTCTACGTCCACCTAAAAAAATTCAGTATGCACATTTTGATGTCAGTACCCCTAATGAAGTTCATCAAGCAGATATTTTGTTTTTACCACACGATACCATTAAAACTGGCAGACGTCAATACACATACAGATACGCGTTAACCGTCGTTGACGTTGCAAGTAGATATAAAGAAGCAGAACCATTATCAACTAAAACAGCGACTGAAGTTGCATCTGCGTTTGAACGCATTTATCAACGTGGACTCTTGCGATGGCCACAATTCCTACAGGTTGATCCTGGCAAAGAATTTCTTGGTGCAGTATCATCGTTGATGAAGCGACATAACGTTAAAATCAGACGAAGACACACGGAAATTCATCGTGATCAGGCAATCGTTGAACGATTTAATCGAACACTTGCTGAGCGGTTATTTGGATACCAATACGCGAGGGAAATATCCGCTGACTTTAAATCCACGGAGAGATCTCGTGAATGGGTTGCATGGTTACCGAGTGTGATAGCTGCGTTAAACAACGAAGTGACTCGTGCAACTTCTATGAAACCTTCTAATGATCAAAAAAATATATATACCAACACAACGTAACTCTTCCTCTCAACCAGTACTAGGTAATGTTACCGTAAGATATTTATATGAACCTGGTGAACTTGAAGGAGGTAGAAAAAGAGCAACTGATCCTATCTGGAGTGTGACCACACACAAAGTTTCTAGCGTGGTAAGGTCCACAGGTAGACCCGCAATCTACAGATTAGATTCAACTGCTCCTCAGCGTGGATTTGTACGCGAACAATTACAAATAATTCCTACAGATATACAATTACCACCGCGTTCACTTTTATAAACTTGCACAGCGTCCAGCGCCTCGACGTCGATTACATTCAAGACAGGTCAGCATCACATTTTCGCGTGTGTGACCAAGATCACTATTAATTCTATCAACGGTAAATTGTTTTGGATTATTACTCGAGTACTGCCACAGCATATTACAGTTACAACTTGCACAATGATTATTCTGTTGTGCTTTTAGTTTTATAATAAATTCAACATCAATATCAAAGTCGCGATTATTTTTTTTTTTTGGCCACATTGCTTATAACTCGCTAATTTTTTATTGATATCGACAAAATTGTCAGGAATTTCTTCGGTTATTACGCAATCCATGATAACCCGGCGCAGTTGAGATATTCTTCTGACTCGAGACACTGCTAGATAAACTAAATTTGACCATTCAATACGATCACCGACAATCCAAATATTTGTATCGGTAGTAGTTAATCCCTGTGACGAGTGAATCGTTATAGCGTATCCATACTTAACGCGCTCTCAACAACATCAATAACGACTAAAACAATATCATTTAACACATGATTTTGTATTCCACCACCAGGAATCTCAACATCAATATTCTGTCGTCGAGTATCTGCTGGACGATAACACAAAGGTACAGGTAGATTTGAAAATTTTTCTTTATGTAACGTAAATAATTGTTGTTGAAGTGTATTGCGAACTATTTTTCTACTCGCAACTATCAAATCAGCAGGTCTCCATAAAGTCCAAAAATTATTCGTAGACGTTTCTGGAATTACTTTACGCATTATTTCACATTGTATTTTATCTGGCTGTAGTCTTATTAATTTTTTAAACTCTATTAGTGATTTATCAATAGTTCTATGGTCATCAGTTATTTCTTCGTAATAATCTACAAATGTTTTCAGCCACTCATGTGGAGACGATCCAATGAAAGGTGGTGGTTGACCATGATCGCCGCACATTATCACAGCAGTATTTTTTAATAACAGCCAATAAAGAAATATTTTTAATACCTCTAGCGACACCGTGCATATCTCGTCCCAGATAATAATTTTAGGAATGTATTTCTCACCCATCCGCGATGGAGTCCATGCGTCTCCGCACCATCTAAAGAAACTATGATATGTACACGATTTTACTCCTCGTTCTTTTATTTCCCTGGCGAGTTTATGTGTCGGTGTCAAAACAATTATATCAGAACATTTACTAAATAATTTAATCGCGCGTGTTGTTTTACCTGAACCACCACAACCATTAAGATAAACGGTTTTATGTTTAGCTACGGGATCATATACAGATGGTGCCGATCACAATCTTGGTATTTGATTGTTCTTGTAATATGTTTTCGCAATTTCAACATCGGCAGATTCAGAATAGCTAATTATATCCTCACGTTTTATTCTCCATTCGCCCCATGATGCATGATCGTTAATACGCAATTGTTTTAACGAATCCGCATATTTTTTATTTATATAAAATGAATCTGTCGCGACTCTGACTGCGTAACGAGGAAATCTGTTTATCATAGGTAACAAATTTATCGAAACATACGCTAGCATCGAAGATCTTAAATAAGTAAACTGCGTTGACTCGCCATCAGTACAGCTCACAATTGTACCTAATTTAGTTCCGTCTGATAAATAAGCATTACTGCGACCTATAAATGTGTTTTTCTCCGTTGTATCAGCGATTATAAAATCGAGTTCAGCATCGTCCATGATTAATCTTGTACACGCTCGTTTATGATCATATGATCCTCCTTGCGTAAATTTACCGATTATTTTTCTGCCGAGATCTTTTGCAAATTTTTCATCACTTTCTCTCCTGCATTCACTAACAATATCATCTTCAGAATTGGGAAAATCTCCTCTAGCATCATTAAATACATCCGGTTCTGGCAACCAAACTTGTTTCTGCACGCGGTATGATATAATTGCTTCACTTACGCATAATGACATTAAAATTTCAGCATCAAGCATATACGTTATTAGTGCTTTTGGAGCCCAACATTTTTCTGAAAAATGTCTCCCAAACCACGCATAAACAATCGGATGGAGATCCTCGTAAAACTCGAACGACTCTATACAGGCGAATCCGGTTAAATCAGCAGGTAAAGGTCCGTTTATCGCTACTCTGGTCATCTCCTGTGTGGGATATCCAAATCTCTTAAAATATTCAGAACATTCTCCGTATACAAGAAAACTTCCAGGATAACACGCTACCATATCAACTGAGATAACGTCATTATAATCGTATTTAGTATTCCACAATCCACCGTGTCCATATTCGATACGACTTTTCTGGACATCCTCAAGAAATTCCAATCGTGTCGGCTTCCATGAATTTTTCTCCTGAGCGTAGTGAGCAGCGACTGATGGAACGGTAAAACGGTTGTTAAGTAATTGTTCAACCTTAATATCATCAGATGTGTATTCACGCCAAAGGCGTTGTGCAAGATTTTTCATTTCTTCGTGGAGAAATTCTGTACGATAAATATCGCCATTAGACCGTACAAACTGATCATGATAATCATATTCCGAACTCTGAAACAGCCACACAGATACAGGTTCAATTTTACTGATATTTCTGATAGCATCGAATACATGACCATTACAAAATTTAACCGTTCTGTCTCGTGGAAATATTGTTACTGCCACAGTCCATGCATGTGCGTTATGATCAATAATATCTATCGAAGCTCCTCTTGATTTATATTTTGGTTTGTACAAAATCTCTCCTGTTAACGTCTTCACTGTTATCGGGAATTTTAATTTCTTTCCCAGCTCAGCAACGTCGCTGATAGACGCTCCGGTATCTTTAACTGTTTCTGCCCAGGTGTTTATTTTTTACGTCGTAAATCTGTTAAACCGTTTCCGCGTATCGCGTTTGTGAAGTGTTCTGTAACCCGTTCAGCTACGCAATTTATTCTTGATAATTTCATGGGTTTGAGATCCCCAACGTCAGGTTTATTATTTAACGGGTATACCGCTTATACAACCGCAGTCACAGGGTATGATCGCTCGTAATACGGTTTATCAATACCAGTAAGTATTCCTGGTCTGGAATTTTTACTAAGAACAATATTATCTCCTGACCTATGGACAGAATCACGTTTGACACGAATAATCCAGGTGTCATCGTCTGTCTTTACAATACATTTTATTAAAATAAAATATTTCTGAACAAGGTAATCAATAATCTCTTTTCCTCGTTTGTCATTCATCACATTAACAGTATTTCCAATTCTGAATGTCGACCACACATGAGCCGCACCATCGTCGCGAAATTCCTTTTTGGCCTCATGGATGCGTTTTGTTATATCTTTATTCGTTAAAGCTAGATCTTGCATAAAAAAAACTAAATTTGTGTTTCGGCAGTCTGTCAAGATCAAATCTAGCTGCGGAATGTTCAATCGCGGATAATTCCTGCATTATTATAATTAGGACAAATATATATTTAATTGAATTTTAATCTTTTGTATATGATTCAAACAAAGAATCGATGCCATTGGCTTATGATCGGATATACTTCTCCTTGTAACAAAGCATGCGTAAACGAATTCTGCGGCTTTCATATGCAATGTGTTAGACAAGGTAGTTTTGGACCAAAACCGTGTATGCGGTGTGGTGTTGGAGTCAGAGGAAAACTCAATTGTGTGTGCAGTGCGGTGGTAAAAAATACAGAGAGCTGAAACGATATTAAGATTAAAAAAACACATCTTCTGAATCTCCTATAAAAACCGAGGAAGATTATGTCGCTAGATTTTCAAAATAATGATTTAAACAAATAATATTAGTATATAAATGGAGCAAAATGAGTTTGTGAAGCATCCAATCATCACCAATTATGAAGCATCTCGTGATGGTGTAATTAGGAACTGTAGATTAAAGAATCCAGTCGGTAATGTTAATAATACTGGTTATCTTATATTTAATACCAGTAAAAATAAAAATTATTTATCACATAGATTCATCTACGAGTGTTATTTTGGAATCATTAAAGATGGATTTGTAATAGATCACATTGATGGAAATCCAAAAAATAACTCGCTTGATAATCTACAAGCTATTACGCAGAGTAAAAATTCTGCACGCGGAAATACAGGAAGGTGTAAAATATGCGGACAGAGAGCTATTAAAGCCGTAAATGCAGAGACTGGTGAAGAAATTATATTTAAATCAATTAATTCTGCTGGTAAATACTTTAACGTAGCATCACGTTCAGTAAAATACGTGGCAGAGGATATCAGGAGATCTGCTTTTTCCAAAAGATTTCTACAAAAAAAATCATATTCCAGTATGTTAGTCTACCAGAACCTTCTTCATGAACAGTATTTTCTCATTTTGCTTTCATATTTTCATGCAGGTGTTTTTTTCATTGATGCAATGTTCTTATAGTATCAGATAATGAAGCGAGACAACTCCGTCAAGTATAATAGTAAATATCGTAGTTGTCGTACTTGTTGTACTAATGATTGCACCTTATCAGGCTGAAAGAGTCCAACCCTATAAGTGATATCTTTCAATAGTACACAAAACACATATCACATTCTCTGATTGTCCAAACTGTAAAAACTGTAAAAACATTTCAATGAATTTAGTTATACATATAAATCTCAACAATATTGCAAATAAAAATCGCCTTTATAAATATTTAATGTTTTTTTATTTTGTTGATTTTGTTTGAAAATCTCGTTTTTTGTTGGTTTTTAATTCGAAAATCTCGTTTTTTGCATGAAAAATGACCAAAAATCAATGAAATTCGGCTAGATTTTATAGCGCTGGTAGGGTAAAAACCCCAGCGATTCTCTAATTGATTTTGATGATTTTTCAATTTTATAGAAATCTTTGGCTAAAATATCACTATTTTTTACTAATATGAAGTGATTTTTAATCAAAATTTCTTATTTTTTATCAGTTTTTATTGAGTTATTGTCAAATTTATCAAGAAATCATCAAAATCAATTAGAGAATAGCTGGGGGTTTTACCCTACAACAATTGAGAATTTTCAATAATTTCATCGTTGTATAAATAATGATGCTATTATGCACATTATTCTATGAATTATAAAATCTCAATAATATTTATATTTTCTACGTTCTTATGAAACGCCTTGCGACCCAGCAGTTTGTACATGAGGTTAGTTTTAGAAATGAGCTGGCATTGCGTGTTTGTGTAGCTTATCGATTATTTTAGTATCCTTGGCAACGTCTGATTAATACAGACTTTAGCTGTGGGTTTTGTGTAATGCAGTTTCAAGCATTTGGAAACTGAAAATAAATTCACGTTTTATAAAAAAATTCTGATTTTATTAAGAAATCCAAAATAAATTCTGATTTTATTAAGAAATGCTTAATACATTTACAATAAATTCTGATTTTATTCTGTATGCAAGTACATTACGCTTAACTATATAATAACTTTTTTAACATATATACATATGAAGTTCGGTGGCCGATTGCTAACGCGCTGGATTTTCGTGCTCGAGGTCCGTGGTTCGATTCTCGTGACCGGCAAACTGTCGGGCGAAAGGCGATTTGATGCCAAAATTTGTTATTTATTGGGCGTAGCTAGCCCGTTTACTGCTTCAATAGAAAATTTGTACACTTCTCCCACCATGTCGCTTGGTGGGTGCAATTTTGCACTCCCTGGGTGATTATGATGGGGGGAGTGTGAAAAAATTTCTATTGAGCGTAAAGAAGGCACGTAGTATTGTCCTAAGATAAGTTTATATGTAACTGTGCCGTCCTAGAGTTAACGTTCTTAGAATTAAGTTTATATATAACTGTGCCGTCCACAACAAAACCTTGTATATAATTGCTGTAAATATGCTTGATTTATGTATAAAACTGTGCTATAAATATGCTTGCTGTAAATACGCTACTGTAATTAAGATTCTGTGTTTTGTGCTCTCCTTCATTAAGATATAATCACATGTATATAATCATCTTCACATGTATATAATCATAATCATATGTATATAATCACATGTATATAATAATATGTATATAATCATCTTCATATGTATATAATCATGTGTATATAATCATCTTCATATGTATATAATCATCTTGAAACAGTCCTTAGGGACTATTATTTTTATTTTATTTTTGTATTAAACAAACATATATAATATAATGAATTCCGAAAACATTAATGTTATTATTTATGCGATTAAAAAATTACAGCATAACGGTGTAAATATATCTGATAATCTTAATCCTGAAAAAATTCTATGTGATTTTGAATCATTACAACAATGCAAATTAGAAAACAGGTACACACTACCATCTGATTATAAATTCATGAAATTTATCCAGCAGGCAATGTTACAGTCGCTGGCAACAGCTACAGGTAATCAGGTAAAGCTGTTTATACCTCTCTCGCGAGCTATTGACAAAATTAAGTTAGAACTATCTCATGAATACGAACAGAAAAAGATTATAAACTTTCGTATAAGACAGTTAAGAGAGCATTGTGAAAATGAAAATGAAAGTGAAAATGAAAGTGATAATGATAATGAAAGTGGAGTTAATGTGATAATGGCTAAACAAAATCCCTGGTAAAAGTATACAGGTTATTTACTTATAATTTGATCTACCCGGTAAAAAAAACCCAACTATTCTGATCCTATTCGGATATTTATTTTTTTTTTGTTTTACGATGACGCATTGTGATAAAACGCTCTATGATCTCACATACAGATTTATACTTAACGTTTTAATCATGTTAATCCAAAATACGTCCTATTTGGTCTGTAAGTTTGAAATGTATTCTTGATAATAACGGATTATGTACACGTAGATAAACGGGGTTTATTGGTTCAGATACAATTAACCACCCGGGAGGCGCTTGAGGGCTAAATGAATATAATATGTAGCCTTGCTGGGCCTGGCTAGATCTTGAAAGATCTACTTGATAGCTGCCATCAATTACATCACATACTAGATTGACTGCGATCGTTGATGTTATATTAACAATACCAGGCGAGATATGACGGCCTCCACCGTTGTTATATATAAGAATAACGGGTGGTGGGGCTATTTTTATCCACGCTGCATGTATTTTAGGGAAATATTCATCAATGACACCGTTGAGTTGTTTTTTAGGATCAACTGAACTAAGTGCTGGTATTATAAATGTTTGTAAATCTTTTTCTGTTATTTTGTAATGATCAAGAAATAATTGCCTAAGTTTTGGACTTGAGTAAGGATTTCTATTGACTTCAGTCGCAGAGTTTATAATACTTCGATTAGCGATATATAAATCAAATAAGATCCCATTTAAATGTTTTATTGTTTCGATTATCTGATTTTTTACACCATCGTCATAATGTTGAGATAATGAAATAAATAAACTTCTTAAATCATTAAGTTTTTTTATCGTATTCAGGCTTAAGAAGATCTAAAAATATTTTTAAAAATTCTTCATCAACAATATCTCTCTCAATCTTCGTCCTGGCGTCTCTGATGACATTAAATGCTGATCTAGTTATCTTGGGGATCCTTTTACCGTCAAAATCGGTAAAGTAATGTTCATCGTTACTTGGATCTAATTCAAATGCTGTATAATACCATACATTTTTATTTCGATATTCTGGACGTTTTATAAATCTTTTTTCCGTTGTGAGAAATTCATTTTTGGTTGGTTCTGGAATTCCATTTGATTTTTGGTTTGGAGGAACATCAGGCCATCCTAACACAGATCTGATGGAACTTTGATAAATATCTACAATATAATCAGGGGAATTTATTTCAATCGCCGCTGATAATGTTGGTTCGTAAACAGTGATTGCTATTTTGGATTCTTTTCCTGTAATAGATTTAATTCTGCGTTGGAACTCATCATTAATCTGTTCTATTTGATAACTGCCCGTTGAAATTCCAACAACTTGCCAATCAGGAGTTCCATCAGGTTTATTCTTATTCGCAAATACCAGTGAATTATTTGCTGGTAGTCCACCAAACTATTTTGACCTGATATTTGGCCAGCTATGATAAACTAGTAATTGTGCTAGCGCTATTTCACTTGCTGGAATTGCAGTTGGAAAGTTAACGCTAAATTCTGGATTGGTCGAACTTAATGATATCATAGTAGTTTTTGACGGCGTTGTATTAGTGACGATCTTCTGTAATAGTTCCAACGTCGACATTATTTAAAATACTCCGTTATTTAATAGAACGCAATCTCATGAATTCAACCTTCATTCTTATCACAGGTTACTTTATCACCTTGGCTATTGTCAAGGAATGCTTCATCGTAGGTTTTCATTATCGTTGCGAACTCCTCATCAGATATTTTACCATCGGTGAGATACGCAGAAAGATACGATGATAGTTTAGAATAAGATGTTGTTGCTGTGTGTAGTTTTGTTATATACTCGTGTAATTTATCATTTGCGCATGTAGATATCTTCTTAGCGATAATACTGAGAATGCCTGCGCATGTTGTTGCCGTTGAAACGACAATTGTTGCAACTGCAGGTGCTGTCATTGTTATTGTTGATAATAATAATCCGGTTCCAGCAATAACAGCAGAAACTGAGTAAACGATTATATCAATAACAACCATACGCCTGCGATATTTTTTTACTTTTATTGTATAATCGTCGATGATATTTTTTAGTTTGGTTTGACACTCACATACTTGAGCGTATCTGTGACGTTGAACGTCGATAAGTGACTCAGTCACTTGATTCATTATACTAACAACGTCATTTAATTAAGTAATTAAGATTCAGCTACGAATTCTAGACACCACCAGTAACGTCTCGGGGGCATTTCCGTTGATGTTAACGTAAACGTTTCTTTGATCCCCTTGGTTAGCATCACCAGCAGAGGATTATGATATACATTTGGTGATAATGAAGTGGCCGCAGTAATTTCCAAACCGTACAGGGATAACCTGTATAACCCAGTTACTTCTGCTGTGTGTTCGAGAGTTTTATTTTGCGGTGTCCATGTTGTTGATCCTGATGCTACCGTGTACACGATATTTTTAATTTGTCCGTGTGGAATTTTAATCAGATTAGTTTTTTTTTAAAATACTAGGTATTCCGTTAATAATGTCGTTGAGTTTCACGTTAATGTCGGAGAGTTTGATATCAACGGTTGGTGGATCACCAAAAAATTTCATGTACAGATTTGTTTATATTTCTACGAAAATTTAAAAACGTTTGTACATGTCTAGTAAAAGTACCATTGAGTGTAGTCATTTTATTATTGATTGTCGCTAACGAAGTTGTCATAGGGATTTCCTTATCGTCTACATATTTCTTCGTTGCAGCGTCGAAATCTGATTCTGGTGTTCTAAGATTATTAATACCATTATTATTCATATTGAGAAATGCACGCATTATACCACCGTTGACTAATACGTACTTAGATTCTTGATCATCGAAGTATTTTTTTGTTGCTGCATCTGTATCTACGGTTGGGTTTCCAAGGTCTATAATTTTATTTCGGTTCATAATAATGTCACCGGTGAATGAATCACCAGCTCGCTTGATAAAATCTTAACTGACTTACCAGAATCTTGTATTTTACCTTGATCAGAAAAAAATAACGATATTATTAATAACCGCGGTGGGAATTCGTATAAGTACATCTAACAAATATATGTTGCTCGTTTTTAATCGCCCTTGTTTATCCTGAAAAACAACGACTTCATTTTGATCCACACTTGTGATATTTAATAAATCATCGATTTCATTTCTGAGCTGATCAAGAGTTGCATATTTAGATAAATCGACTTGGTGCTGAGCTTTGCGAGAAGATCTTCCATAAATATCTACCATTATATTTACTGATATCTGTTTAAGTGTGACAACGTGGTATATTCAAACACGACTTTGAGGTGGCGTTGTTGATTTTGATACAGCATCAAGTACAGCGAGTACTTCTCGACCGCATATCGGTGGATCCGTTATTTTTTGTGTTGGTAATGTTGAATGCCAGATTTTAGAACGCATCGAATTCTTACTTTGTACTGTGTTTACATATTTTAAAAATTCCTTTGGTGGTGCCAACCCATATGAATCAAAATAAAGAATTCCACGTGGAGCAATTGCATATGCCACCCAATGAGTGCCTGAACCAGAGTTTTTATCGAGATTAATAATACCAGTTTCTTGTTGCATTGCAGCGGTAGGTAATTGATCACGCATAAAAACTCCTCTAAAGTTTTTTATATTCAGTTGCTTAGCGGCATTAAGTAAATCAAAATTGGACATAGGAAAAATCATCGAATTCGATAACGAAGTTATCGGGGTATTCTTAGACCTTTTCCGTACCATGAATATGGGGTCCCTGGTAATCTTAGACCGCAACCGTATACTGGGCCTGATAATCTTAGACGGCCCGGCCGTGGAACGTTTGGTGCCCTTAGACGTCTTCCGCGTTGTTTTGCCCGTGATCTTTTTTTTAAGTTTTCTGCGTGCATAATTCCTTGGCCCGTTGCTTTCTTTAACGCCATTCCAGCAGCGGTTCCAACAGCGCCTAATGCAGCTGCTTTTGCAACAGCTGGGGCTGCAGCGGCTATTAATGCTGGTATTGCTGCGAGAAGTGGAAATATGCCACCCGTTTTAACGATGTCTTTAATGACACTCGCAGAAAGATTGAGTTTTATACCTTTATTCAATTTTTTTTGCTTCATTGAAATGCTTATGCTGGCGTTCTGATAATGATAGCTTATTCGGACCACTCGCGATTTGTTCTCGCTTTAGTGATATTTTTGCCGCACAATTATTTTTTGATGATGATTGTAGCTTTTTAATCTGACCAGGAGTCAGACTGACATTAACTAGATGTGACATTTATAATTATTATGAGCGATCTAATTACATGTTTTCTACTGGGGCATCAATAACTCTCATTCGTCCACCAACACCTTCAAGCAACATCGATTTATCGCTAATTATAACAGCGACAGCTCTGTAATCAGCAATATCTCCTCGGTTTACGCGAGCTTGAAAATATATGTCAACGACTGATATTCTGGTTAAATCTAAATGTTCCAGCGAAAAGTAATAAATCGGATATAATGTTGTAAAATCTAGCTGTGATATTTGTAAACTAGTATCAATATTTTGATCACGTCCCATAAATGTCATTAATCGATGATATGCACGCGCAACATGATTATTTTCAAAATTTAGCAACATTTCTTCAGAAGGTTCTTGATGTCCGTTTATCCTCAAAGAAACTTCACTAACCCCAAGCGTGTCAAATATCATTATGCTTAGATTTTGTGAGTTTACCCGTGCAGCATCTTGTAATGCAATAAATATATGTCGCGGTGCAGAAATACCTTGTTGTGATGCTATTTGCCAAGTAAATAAATCATTAATATTACTCTGGATAGAATCTGTGGTCATTGTCAACCATGATAACATCGATTTACCACCTTGACTCATAAAAGAAAATAAATGTTCTTCTTCAGGTATTGTTGGAGTCATTACTAGCATCCACAGAGAAAGTTTTGTAAGAATTACTTTACCAGCATCAGTACCAGCGGGTCGCCATATTGCATCATTGTCGGTACCCTTTCGCACAAGTGCAATTGTATGCTTAGCTCTAAATATAACCTTCCTAACATTTCTACAAAATCCAAAGATATGTGATAATGGAATTGCACATGAAAATCTTCTCCTTGCACCGATTAACATTGCTCGACGTGATCTAAATCCTAAGTTAAAATCTGGATCAGCACCATGAACCACCGGTCACACATCAGCATCAGCGTTGTTGGCGAAGTTTCTTGGTCGTCTTAGTTCATATTGTTGATGCTCTGGAAAATTAGAAGTATCCTTTGAAAACATCATTGACGGACCAGCTGATCTTGAGTAATCATCACTATATCGTGCAAGACCAAGTATCGTCGTGGCAACGTCGACGTTTTCATGACAGACCTCAATCTCTCGTCCATCAATGATATATGCTGCACCTTTAAATAACGCCATAATACCATTATTAACAAAACTAACACCCGTATCAACTGCGTATGGAGTATTATCAGCTCGCAAAATTTCACCTTCAACCTCGATAAATGCTTCAGCGGGTAAGAAATATCTGCTTGTATCTTGAACTTGTATCTCATATCTTCCACGCTCGTCAGGTATACGTGCGTCATAAGAATAATATTGATAATCACGTACCGATTCATCTTTTAAAACTGGTGCATCCATGTCAAACGCGGGATCAGATATACGCTTGAACATTATTTATTATTATCGTCTTCGTCTAACACGAAGACCGCTTCCTGCTATCAGACTAGCGGTTATATTTTTTTCTTTTTCTGACATTGGTACATCCGTGTTGGTAGCCAACTCCACTAGTTTTTGATTAGCAGCTTGATTTATTATTTTACTGACATTTGTGGGCATCACTTCAGTGCTGGGTAATTTTACTGGCTGAGATTTTCGTCGTATTAATCGCGCTAGTCTATCCTTGATTGCTGAGAATGCTTTGCTAGCAACATCACCAACAGCGCCAATACCTTTTTCACGAACAACTTCAATAGCTTTCATTCCTAGTTGCTTTGCAAGCGGTATTGCTTTTGGGGCTATCCTTCTAAATAGACCCTGAACAACATCACCTAGTCCATCTCCGTAGGTCGTTTTGTATACTGGTAATCGTGACTTTATTACCCTGACCATGGTTGGTCTATGAGTATAGTGTATGATCATATTATTATTAAGTGATTTTATCATTAATTGCATCTAATTACATACTCAGTCACTGTAATAATCATCGGCAATTTCATTAATGAGGGACCGATACACATTAATATCCATAACACCACCTGTAAATAATCGTTTACAAATATCAGCTGCTTCATTAATGATTTCTGGGGAATTATTACCAGCTCGTTTTCCTCCAATGAGAATTTCTAGTCGATCAACATCAGCAAGGACGTTATTGGGACAAGTAATAAGGCCACTTCCTAAACCACTTCCAGTTGCTCCAGGGTCTTGATATTCTTCCTCTGTTGTTCTAACTGATTGTCGTGGTGATTTCAATAGTTTCATCATTTCTTGTCGTTGTTGTTCTCGTTCTTGTAGCTCTTGTCGTTGTTGTTGTGATCGTTGTGGTGATGGTTGTTCTCGTTGTTGTGGTGATAGTAATTGTGGTTGTGGATAATCACGAAATGATTGTTGAAATTGTTGAACTTGTTCTCCAAGTGTTTTTACTGGTTTCTGTAATTGTTTAGTTCTTTCGATATGTTTATGTACAGCCTCATCAAATTCATTAACATTAATAATATCTTCATTAGATCTAATTTCTGGAATATCAGCAAAGATGCGATATACATCCTTGATCCAATTGGCAGAGCTTAGAGATTTAACATGTTCTGGTTTTACATATTTTTGTCTTTCATAATATCCAAACGCGGCAATATCAATTAATTTTTTTGGATCCCTGATAGCAGCAATACCTTCAGGCGTAAATTTATCTATTATCTTAGTTCTTGGTTTAGGTGGTTGTGGTTGTGGTTGTGGTAGTGGTTGAGCTGCTTGAATTCGACCAGCAATATCAACAGGTAATGTTGCAAGAGCTCTTTGTGTTGCCTCAGTTGCTGTAACGATTTTCTTTGTTGGTTCGACAATCGGTTTAAATAATTGTTCTGCACCTTCTGCAAATTCCACTTGAGACTCCTGACAAGCTTGTAGTTGTTGTTTGACTAAATCACGGACGGGTAAACATTTTTTGATTGCCTGTAGTCTCTCTCGAGCTAGTCTAGCTGAGTGTGGTTCTCCAATCATTATTGATAATATTTATAATGGCTGTTTAATTTACAGCAGCAGAGAGGGTGAACGACCAATACTGAGTGACCAACGCGTAAACGAAAATTAATAAAAATAAAAACGCGCGTCAGAGATAAAGTAACTAGTTAGAGGTTGTGGTTTTTTCGCTGACCTTATTTTTTCAGCCTTCGTAGGAACCTTATTTTTTTTATAAATAATGTCTCAAGCAAAACGGTCTGTTCACCCTCTCTGCTGCTGTTTAATTAACATTTCTAAAGACTATAAAATTCTCTCTCTCTCTCTCTCTCTCTCTCTCTCTCTCTCTCTCTCTCTCTCTCTCTCTCTCTCTCTCTCTCTTCCTTTGGACGGTTTGACTTAACTTTACCACTTTACCATCATTCATAGGTGCAGAGATATCGTCGTATTACACAAGTGAAAATCCCCAACGCTCGTATTTTCGTGGATTTTCGCCAGTATCTAGATACGATAATCCAGAGAGAGAGAGAGAGAGAGAGAGAGAGAGAGAGAGAGAGAGAGAGAGAGAGAGAGAGAGAGAACAACATCAGCGCATTAAATACGTTACAGTATGTGTACCTCGTAACCGACAAATTTAACGTACAGTATCGACAGGCTATTGGAACTATGTATCATTGATATTATGAACACTGTAAAAAGATCTCAACGAAAGTGTAAACATACGGTTACGGCGAACCATATTCATGTATGTTACTTGGTGCAAGTTCAGTTTTAATGTTTTCGTCCAGCGCATTTTGTTTTTCTCTCTCACTTCAGAATTTTTGCATATTTTTTCCCTTACTCATGAGAGGAAGAGGGGAACGAAAAAAAGAAAGGATTCCGATGAAATTGTGTACCATTTTAATTTCATTTAGAAAACAGGGACTATTAATACTTGTTATCATTATTTTCATATTTCATTTATAATCAATGAGTAGAAACTCATAATTGATCTATATGCCTGCAGTTGAAAGAATGTATATATATTCGTATTATTGCACCATGGGCGGATCACAATTTGATATACCAATAGTACTGATATATGAATTTGCTTTATACCAACACTAAAAGCCATGTTATTTTTAATGTATGTGGTATATTTCTATGGGAATCTAGGCATTGGTATTGTTTTCATCACTGCCATTATTCTTGCTGTTGCTGTTTTTATAGTCCTCGTCTTCGTCGTTCATCATTGACCATGAACAGCAGCACTGTGACGTATTTTGTCTATTACACAAATGAACTGGGCCCAAAGCAAGAATGGGTAGAAATAGGTGGATGTAAATAAAAGAGACGTGTCATGTTAAGTCCGGTTGAATCACATTAGATTAACACTGACAGACAGATATACTAAAACGATTAGGCCATAAGTTCTACCAATTTAGTATTGACATCCTTATTGGTTTAATTATGGCACTGTCATTGCATTGGTACTACAGTTTAATAATCGTCTGAACTGCTCTATACAATTAGCAGTTATGATTAAAGGTTATGTTTACAAATTAAGTATTAAGTAAAGTCGATTTTTTTCAAAACTACACATTGAAAGAAATATACTCCCTCACAAGGACACTCAAGTGAAAAGTAAACGTGTTTGGCAAATAAAACGTAATATGCAGCAAATATGCTGCGTAAACAAAAGAAACGTGATTCTTTTATTTTCATTTTTTTATTTTTTTTATTTTTTTTTGGCATTATCGACCGTAGTTAATATGAATGACGTATGCTAAGAGGAGAATAGCTCTGCCGACAGGATTAGAACTGTAGATTATACATTGATCGTATTGCATTTAATTTATATGTCTGTATGTCTGTCTGTTCATCTATATATCTTGTATTCACACTGATGAATGTACCATGTACACTCTCAGATAGATAGATCGCAGACATAGGGTATTCAGAATCAGCGTACTTATCTGTATTTGACTACTAATGTTCAAGAACTCAAATAATCGTCAATCAGTTATTTCTTTAATAAAGTAACATTCATTTAATGAATTAAAGTTGCAAAATCTATGTAATCAAAAACACTTTTCATTACAACATAATAACATTTTCAGAAAAAAAGACCCATTAAACTCGAACAAAGTTTTATTTTCAAAACGGAATAAGAAACAAACGGCAATGGTATAAGCCTTTGAGGATTTATGGTAGTGAAATATCTTTTCTGAATAATGATATAATATTATCAAATGTATTTTAAAATATTTGATTTCATTTCAAAATGCATTGTATTTTAATCAATTATTCTGCCTAAAAGTGAGTGGTTCAAAATGCAGTTGTAATTGTGAATGTAATTGTAATTCTAAATGTGTCAAAAGTTGCTCGAAGTAGTCGCGATATACTAAAGTTTTGTTCAGAGGAGTCGAGTTTGGATATCCTTTCAGTTTTAAGAAAAAAAGAGAAAAATGTTTATTTTGAACAGGTAATTGAATTTTAGGAGTATGATTCGCAGTATACCACAACATACAAAGTGTAATTCCAGTTTAAATCTTACCCATCTTTACAATTTGAAGTGGGTGATATTCTGCAATGTATGAAGGGTATGACTGGTATTTGGTTTGCAAAATTTATATTGATGGTAAAAACTGGCATCACAGTTAGGTTTGCTGGATTTATATTGATGGTATGACTAGCATTAAAGGCAGGTTTGCAAGATTTGTATTGATATAAGCGTTAGTTAAAGTAGAATAGTGTTGAAATTATAATTACAGTGTCTTGCGGTAAGCTACACACAATTACTGGCAAATCTGTACAGGAATTTTCGCGAAATTCATTTTCTTGCTCCAAAATAATTTCATTACAGTTTTTCAGTTATCATTTTAGTATTTTTGCCAGGAAACTGGAAGGACAGAAATATTCAACCATGCTCAATTTGACGTCAGTAGCTGAATGTTATTTGATTTGATTTAAAAATAACTGACTCCAGGTCTGAGAGATAGAGATGAAAAATGCGAAGGACTTACCAGGAATGACAAGGTGATCACTTTGCCATATGGGGCCTGAAGTAGCCAACTGCAGTTGTATCCTGGAGGATAATCGTTGATCCCATCATAGTACGGGGAACTGACGATCCCATGAGAAGAATTCAACACCAAAGGGTGGTCTTTACAAGCTTCAAGTGTAATGGACTGCTTGGATGGCTCTGTAGATGATATTGTTATTCTGGTGAAAACACCTAAATAAAGTTAAATTTGATGGATATATAAACACACACACACACACACACACACACACACACACACACACACACAAACACACACACATTTCAAGTTTCCATCCGTACCAACCATGCAGGACCACCCAAAATAAAGTCAGTTTTCAAAGCCATCGAGCAACTAACAAGAGAGCCATTTTTGTATACAAAAGGCCTGTCCGGCAGCTATTTACATTAGCGCACAATCTAGTTTTTTTTGCAGTTTTCTTTTCTGGTGTCCGCTAGGTTCATGTTAGTCTTAAGCGAAGTTATGCGTACGTTGTGAATATGTAATCTCCACTTACTAACATTTGAAGGACATTGATAACATAATTGCCTTTCATTAAAATCAAATCGAATGGATAATTGCAAGTGTATGTACAGACCATTCTCGCTTTGGTACCTAGCAACGAATATTTTGCACGTTCTGTATGCTTTCTGAATTTTTTTGAGATCTAAAGAATTTATTATAATTATCAAACACCATGTGAAATCAACCCTAAATTCATCAGCGTACTAACAAGATGTCAGCTGATGTTGTCATGCTCAAGCACACACGATGGAAAAGCATGGACTATGACTTTAATTACAAATAAGAATCATAATAACATTAATAATAATAATAATAATAATAATAATAATAATAATAATAATAATAAACAGTTGAGGTAACGGGTCAAAATACGATAGTGATGGAATAAACAAGCGCCAGAAACGGGCAGAAATATTGATGTTGAGTAAAATGTTTGGGAAATTAGACTGGCTGTCTGTCAAGTCTATCTTAGTATATAAAGATGTACATAGCAATGCTTAAAAAGGTATCTAACCTCTTTACCAGTATTTCGAGCATTCATGGACGCCTAAATACATGTCTAACCTCATAACCCCTACTTCTGGCATTCATGGACGCCTAAATACATGTCTAACCTCATAGCCACTACTTCTAACATTCGTGAACGCCTAAATACATGTTTAACCTCATAGCCCATACTTCTTGCATTCAAGGACGCTCTTTACGTTCAACCACTGAAATCCTTCTCTCTAAGCCTAAAATTCGTTCAATTCTAACTCTGACTTCATTTCCTTATTCAGGAACCATTCTGTTGGATATAATTCCTTCCTCTCTCAGACATTCAGCTTCTTTGTATTGATTTAAGCGTTATCGAGGAAAAATAAATTTGTACTAAAACTGCAAAATCAAGTCCTTGTACATAAGAAAGTGTAATTCCAGGAGCTGTATGTGGCAATTAGGAGAAAATGGCCTATTAACATTAGCCATATATTTATATTAGGCAACACTTGGGAACAAGGGGAAATCCTAAGTTAAATTGGTTCGTATGATTAACATGGGAATGGTATTATAGGGGCAAAAGCGTTAAAGGGAAAATGTAATGTTTAAATGGTTAACTAAAAAAGGGTTGACAGTTTGTAGCAAGCAGGAAAATGTATGCTAAACTGGTTAAGGAAAATGACTCGATAGTTTACAGGAAATAGGGAAAATGTAACGTTAAAATAGTTAAGGAAAAAGGGATCCCCAGTTTATAGTGACAAGGAAAAATGTAATTTTAAAATGTTTATCTACAATCCAACAGAGCAGCATACAATCCAGCAACAGCTATTTGATTACTATCCAAAAACGCCCCATTTGCACAATCCAGCATCCACTTTTGGATTTCTATCAAAACGCACATACCTACAATACAACCAAAAGGGTAGGAAGTGCTAATATACACATTTTTACACAAAGAAACATACTCTCCCTTAAATCCCATCCTCCCTAATTCCATGGTTTGTGTTTGTCCGTATAATGAAGTTTGTTGTCTATAATATAAAAAGTCAAGACAAAGAGACATTTACGTACTTTGTACTTTCTCTGTGAATATTAATCACAACGAAATTTCATAACACATCACAAAAGTCAATTTTCTTCTTCTTTCTTTTGTCACTCACTGTCCATTGTTTTGAATTTTTTTCACTGATATGGGTTCTTCCTCTTCACTGTCATCTAGTTGTCTTGCCTTCCTGCAATGCTTGACATGTATGGGTTCTGTTTTTGAAGAACGCTCCTTCTCCTCCTGTTTCTTCTCTTTTTCTTAGGACGCTCTGATGACCAATGCCCTTCATCTTGACAGTGATATCACTACCTTTGTCTCTTTTTCTCCTTCTTTTATTTTCTTTCACATCGTAGACATTTTGGAACGAAATGTCCTGTCTCTTGAAGTAGTGAGTAGTCGTTTCTGAAGCATTCTTTAGAGATGACTCTCTCTCTCTCTCTCTCTCTCTCTCTCTCTCTCTCTCCTTAATCAAATCCAATTTTGGAGTCAAGATAAAACTATTAAGCTTTACCGAGAAGACACTAGGAAAAGTCAAAATACGACGACTGTAGATTTCGCCTCTTAAGCTAACTGAGGTGTTAGCACAAGTGCATACAGTGATTTAGAAGATGACATGAATCAGACTGAACAAACACCATCAACATCTGTCTCAAAAACCAAGTGAGGCCATATCCACCAAGAACGAAACATATTCAGAGGCTCCCTAAGATTATTTTCAGATTCGAAAGATCCCAGAAGTGACCAGAAAATTTAGAACCAAGGCTTTCTCATGCACTGTTAAATTTAAAGATTCAGGTCTCCAGTATCACCTAAGAAAGCAGCAGGTTTCTTTATATATTTGTAGGGATCTTTCGAAGCGTCAATTTCAAGCTAAAGAGGACGATCTTTTGAGGATCTCCATAAATCACAACAGTTTTGCAGTCTCCGATGTGGATCGAGTTTAGTACACAGTCAAAATTAACACTGTCCAAAATCAGTCAACACATGCAAAATCCAAAGAAGAGTTTAGCATCAATCTTCACATGACCCACGTCTCACGTCTTAGAGGAAGCGGACGCAGAAAAGTGTTATTGTTGGACGCAACTTGCAGTATCAAACACAGTATCGTCCAAATCAACAACTCACAAGATCAGATGTGCCTAGCCCGTGCCATTGTCTTGGGTTGGATGTATACTAACAAGAATGAAACTGGGAGAACATTCAAAAATCGGACAGAGACAAGCAGCAAAGAGGAATGGAACTCTTTCTTCACCAGGCAGACATGACCTATATATTTTCACTGTCCCAATTGTAGTATGAGTCCAGAAAACCATGAAAAACTTTAGAGGCCACATACTCTACCCGACTTTAGAGCCTACTGAAGATACTTGGAGCCAAGAGGACATCCAGCGTTACACGGGCTGTCATCTTTGTGATACAGTGATGGTTCACAATCTCTTAGGATACGATGGACAATTTCTTTCGAAATATTATTCCGAACAAGGTACCAAATATCCCACAGGCACAATGAACGGAGCCAAACTCATCTACATGAAAATGGACAAGTACAGTTTAAAGATTCCCTGAGTTATTTAGCAATGCCTTGGAGCTGATTGCCTATAACGTTTGCAATGACAGAAATGACCAAGGGATATTTTCGACACTTTTTCAATACCGAAGCTAATCAACATGTGCTCCCTCATTTCTGTAACCTCACTTCACAACTCTGACGGTAGAACAACGAGCATTCTATGCTCGGTAACAAACTAATTCTTCAAACCTCTTTTACTTTCAAGACTAATTGTTGATGTATTGCAGATTCACTGGGGAAAGTTTTCGCCATAGCTGTGGAATATTTTTATTATTTCCGGATCACTGAAGTATTGATCCTTTGAAGGAAGCTTTTACCACCTCAAAAGTGCATGAATGTTTGTATCAATAGAAGTTCACGGCCGATAATATACTATCTAGCATACCCCCTCAATCCTATCTTTTCGGTCAGCCGTCGATACTCCACCAAAGCTTTGCGCTGGCTGCATTATTTGCGTGAAAGTAGAGACAAATGGATACAACGTGTTAGAAACGTTGGAGAAAAGAAAACTGGAAGTCTTTCTATAGACGGATCGGAAATAAAAAAAAACCCGACGATATACGCATTTCAAAGATGTTTATTTCACGGGTTCACCATGTGTTTTCCTCAACGAAATCTGAAAAGTCCTTTCTCAGTGTTTACCATAGAAGAGTTGTATGAGCAAACATATCAACGGTGCTAGAGGTTCAAAATACAAATATACTAAGTGATAGAAGTATGGCAGCTTGGTTACAATCGATAGTTATCGAACCTTTGAATCCACGTAACAGTTTATCAATGCTACAAGCCTGCTGTACGACGCGGAAGAATCAAAAGGTGAGCGAATAAAATACATCGTTATGTGTTCTTTTTATGACTGGGTGAGTAAATATGCTCGATTTCCTACAGGCACCCTGAACTACTGACAGCTACATCAACGATTTTCTCAAATTGAAACAAGAAACTAGCGGCTATCAATCTTTGTGTCCGACTCCAGACGACAAAGAGACATTCAAAGAACTGTTCCTATCCTTAGGAGGCACGTGGAAAAGAATGAATGAAGAAGCCCGCTGGTTAAAGTCATGTTAAATTGTTTGTGGGGAAAAATATTCGATATTACCCAAGACGGAATACTTGCCAGATCCAAGTCACTACTTTTAACTGGTGGATGACAACGTAAAGCTCATGAACCACGCTGAGATCATCTGTGAAGATTGATTTTTGTACAATACGAAGAAGCAACAGACTGGCAATGGTATCATTGCAGCGTACGTAAAAGCCAATGCATGTTTAAATTTGTATGATACCTTACTAAGTTTGGGAGATCGAATCCTTTACTTTGACACCGTCAGTCGTATGCATATCCATCACCCCCATAACCATTGTGGATACCAATACAGAGACCGAAAGGGAGAAATTCATATAAAGTGCAAAGTCAGCTATCGATCTACTGAAAAAATCAACTTTATTGTCTTGAACGAAAGAAGCTTACAGTCCGGACAAGATCAAAACATTCGCGGAAAAACGTTAAATCACAAAAGTTTCACGCTTCCGTTAACAAAACCACCAAATCGTCAATCTTCCTTTAGAAAAAGTCTGTCAGAATGTGTACCAGTAACAAGTGAGATTCCAGAACACAAAACTTTATGGTATGGACACTACTGTAGAGAGAACACTTTATTGTGAATACAAACGGCGACCGAGAAAGATGATAAATAATTCGGCACAGCAACCAAGCGAGGGGCCTGCGACAGACTCAAAGTTCGAAAATGAACTCGAGTGCAATTATATACCTTGCACCTAGGGTGATGCAGTACTCAGCGATATCAGTGAGGCAGTGTGACCTTCCTACTTCTCTACCACTCTACTCTAATAGCAAAAGCGACGCAGCAAGACCGTTCTGCTTTACTGGTAAAAGTGATACCGTGAGTGTACATATTTATAGATGTCACCCATGCACTCGGAAGCCACTTTGGATACCACAAACTCATCGACATGTACATATCAAAGTCGAATATACGTTTCCTCTGGCTGGTGTAAAGATCTGGATGGAATACCCAGTAGCACTCGGGACGTGGAGGCCAAGTACAGTGTTTCAATTGTGGCGTGGGTATCTCTTGATTGGAGTATAAAGGCTCAGCTTTCCTACAACATGCCGGATGGTCTCCGTGCTGCCACTACCTTCCTTTGGTGGGCATCATTATCATCCATATGGATGAGAAACGCGATCTTAGACTATTAAAAGAAAAGATAGAAAATGAATACCTTATGGAGACAGGCGATGAGGATGTTCTAAAGACATACTCTTTCACATTTTCTCTATCTTTGTCATGTTTTGTTTCACGTCTGCATACCAGATCCGAGGGATGTTTTCCTTCAGATCCGTGCTATTACCTTATAAAAAGGTGCGTTCACTAGTCTTGCCACCCATCGTTGACTTGTTGTCCAAACAAAATGTCTTCGAAGGTTGCGAAATTAAGTGAAGCTATGGTTTACAGGCAGCACCCGATAAAGAAGCGCAGAGACAGGAATGTGTTATCTTCTAAAAACTGGCACAGTACTTAGTAGAAAATGTCCTGCACAAAGAAATAATTAACGAGAAAGAAGACTACGGGGAAACACAAAGGCTACAGCAGAGGCAGCAGCGGCAACAACAGCAACAACAACGACAGCGTCAGTAGCAGCAACATTGGGAAGGAAGAGAGACGGAGTACAGAATGGTGGGAGGACGTCATATTCTCCTTTAGAAAAGGGAGAACCTGTGCTTTGTTGAGGCCAATGTTAGAACGTGGCCGTCCTCCAAGACGTTAAAACCTAGAACCAATCACCCAAAACAAAACGGCCCATTTCAGGGCCACTCATATCTCCAGAAAAGTTATATATTAATCCTTTTTCCAGAAGAATTATGTTTGTATTTTTTTTTGTTCTGATTGTTGATGGCCTTTTTCTTCACATCCGTGCTTCAAACATAAAATACGATACGTTCACCACTCTTGCCATCCATCGTTGACTCGTCAATGCAAAAGAATGAGCAGCCAGAATATGAGGGGCAGGTTAAACAAAACCTTAGTGCACTTGGAGTATGTGCAGCATCTATTAGATCAAATGGAAGATATGGAATTATATCCCAACATGATATTTTAAAACAGGGAAATGGACCATTTCAAAATAAGTAAAGAGTTAGTACTCTTTTTGCTGGCGAAAGAAGTAGAGAAAGAAGAAAGAAAATTGGCAGAGGAGAAGAAACAGAAGGGACAATACAATTTATTCCTTCAATGGCAATAGTAGCAACGCCAACAGCATGAAATGACTTTCACCAATATTTTGCTAGAAAAGGGAGATTAACCATCCTCACTTTTCCCTTTTTGTATCCATTAATCCTTTGGGTGGGAAAAAATCTGTGATGCCCGACCGAGAGGTGTTGTCTGTAAAGAAGAGCAGTGGCAGAAACTAAACATTCCATTTCAGGGCCACACAGATCTCTAGAAAAGAAAAATACTAATCATACTTGCCAAAACTGTGTGTATGTTTTATGCATGTATGTTTGTGTATGCATTTGTGCTTGTATCTGTTGTTGATAACTAAAGCTGAAAACCCCTTTATTCCATCTCTCTTCTTTGTAGCATGTTTGTAATAAAGGGTATAGTTGTGTTGCTATAAACAGTTCCCACCCTTGGTTGCACGATTTTGTGAAAGTCTGTATATCAGCACTTCGTACCTTCCTCGTTGAATTGTAGAGGTGTTTGTTTGGATTGTAATCAATAGGCAGGTGTTGGATTGTATATGGGAAGTGTCGGATTGTTGAAAAACGTTATAAGATTACATTTTCCCTTGTAGCTATAATCTGTCGATCCATTTTGCCTTATGCATTTTAACATTACACCGACCCACGAGAAGCTACTGGCAAACTTTCTTACGTACCCACATTGGCCGAGCCCGAGACTCGAACCCATGCTGACAGATGTGAAATGGCAGTGATCCGTAACGGTTAGCGCTTTGGACCACTTGGCCACTCGGGTCCCCTCGCCTAGAGTTTAACTCTTTGCATTATATCGTGTGCTACATAAACAGTTAGTTGTATGAAAAATCTTGATATCTAAAAACATGCCTTGCTTGTAAGCAAAATAAGACCATCTTGGAGGAACGTCACATATTATGCAATAATAATAATAATAATAATAATAATAATAATAATAATATTATTATTATTGTTGTTGTTGTTGTTGTTGTTGTTGTTGTTGTTAAAGGTTTATAGCTACCTTTAGGCTCAACATACCTTCAGCTGAATAGGTGAGATTAAATCCCAACCCTTCAATCATATCGTCTGACCGGAAGAAGAAAAATATCTCATGTTGTGTAGATAGGATGTCCTGTGGGATTACGTCACCGCAAAGGCGTGCGAGTTTCCTAGCGATTGAATCACTCCCGTCGAATATCTGAAGATAGTCGGCAGAGCAACCGCTCGTTGTCTGTATGTTCAGGGTGGTGAAGTGAAGGCGAATGACCTGACCAACTGGAACAGCAATGTGCCAGTCACACAAGGCGTTGGAGGGATAAGTGCTTTGTGCGCCAAAATTTGGAGACGTAATCAGGCCAGGCCCAGAGTCAATTATCTGATGATCGCATCTTTCTGATATCGGACGATGAAGAAACAATCTCCTCTCTCTAGAAGCTGAAAAGAAAATTTCTAATACACAAGAATCTCGAAAACTCAAAGCCTTGCAGGTACAAATAATTTGCTCGAGTTTGGAGCTGCTTGACCGTTTAAATTCGCACATAAGAGAAGGCTCTTTGCCGAGACAATGCAAATCCTTTGACTTAAACCAGATATTCGAGTGATTTGTTTTTAGTTAACGAGATTTTACTATTAGTATTAGAGAAATTTCTTTCTTGGGGTTCGCGGTGCTTGTGGTGTTTGTCTTGAATATTATCAAAAATACTAAGCAGTCCTCATTTGTAAAGTTCAAACATGTAATGAGTCTAGCCCTATCAGTTCCCATTCTCATTTATCAACTCAGTTAAAACCACTGATAGATTAATCGAGAATGAAGAATTTAAAGACATATTCAATCAAAAGTTTAAAGGCTGATACGTCACTGTATTTTGTTTAGTTACTGGGTTTATAGGTCACTGTATTTTGTTTAGTTACTGGGCTGATAAGTCACTGTATTTTGTTAAGTTTAATTTTAATCAATTTTGTTGCACATTTTATATTTAGAACGCTATTCTTTCGACGCGAATATTATTGCTTGCATAAAAGCAGAAAACGTAAATATTCTCTCCAAGTAATTGAGGTATTCTAAGCTCTTTTAACTCAGCGATGAGCTACTTTCTTTTTGGTCCCGAGCCAACCTGACAACATAAATTAAACAAAGATCAATCCAATAAGTCAATATTACCAAAATAAAAGGTTAGATTTAAAACTATTAATGTAAAAGTAGAAGATGAAACAATAAGTAAGTTTTCCTTAAGCGTCTCGCAGACCTTGGATAAGGTGAACGAACTAATATTTCCTCAGTCGAGTTACGTTAAGAAGAGTGACATCGGTGTTTAGTTTCCACATCAGTTTCTATATTTTTCATGAAAATCGATATGTGAGTTTTCAAAAGTGTCAAATTTGAACGTTGTTTTTTTCTTCTTCATAACCCAAAATTAGAGCCATCTCTACTCGCTTATAAGTCGAGTCAAACTGCAAACAACAACGATCCAGGTCGAACTTAGCATAATGCATGGGGAGATCAGGGTAAAGGTTATTTGTTCTGCTGATTGCTTCTAAAAACTACACAGACCCAGATCTGTCGGTGCATCATGAGACGGCAGACCCGGGTTTGTGCAGTTTGCAATTGGTCTGATCTTATAAGCGAGTACATATGGCATTCATTTTTTTTTTCTCAATTGGACAGAAAGCCTTCTCGTTTCATTTTTAAACTATATGGAAAAAATATATCGCTATGTGTCCTAATATCTATTACAGTGTAATCAGCCAAAGCACAATAAGATTAAACTGTCTTTAAGCATACTCCAGTAAACTAGGCAATAGGGTATCAATCTGGTCAATAAACTTTATCAGGAATGTTCTTCATTTTCTATCATTGTAATGGGATTACATATTTAATAACTGCACCTTATATTCATTCTACGAAATGCATGTATAACTAAATGATATCTCAATATAGCTCATGAGTGCTTTTTTTAGTAACGTCTTACATGTTATCTCAGTTGAGCTCATGAGTGCTTTTTAGTAACATCTCACATGTTATGTCAATATGGCTCATGATTGCTAACATCTACTTACATGTCAGTATAGCTCATTAGTGCTTTTTGAGTAACATCTTACATGTTATATCATTATAGCTCATGGGTGATTTTTGAGTAACATCTTACATGTTATATCATTATAGCTCATGGGTGATTTTTGAGTAACATCTTACATGTTATATCATTATAACTCATGGGTGATTTTTGAGTACCATCTACTTACATGTTATGTCAATATAGCTCATGAATGCTAATATCTACTTACATGTCGTATAGCTCATGAGTTCTTTTGCGCTACATCTTCTTACACATTATGTTAATATAGCTCATGAATAATTTTTGAATAACATCTACTACATATCATTTCATTATAGGTCATGAGCACTTTCTGAGTAACTTCTACTTACATGTTATCTCAATATAGCTCATGAGTACTTTTTGAATAACATCTACTTACATGTTATCTCAGTATAGGTCATGAGTACTTTTGAGTAACTTCTTCTTACATGTTATCTCAGTATAGCTCATGAGTACTTTTTGAATAACATCTGCTTACATGTTATGTCAATATATCTCATGAAAGCTTTTTGAGTAAGATCTACTTACTTGTTATGTGAATATAGCTCATGAGTGTTATCATCGACTAAATTTTCAATATAGCTCATGAGTTCTTTCTGAGTAACATCTACTTACATGTTTCTTCCTCAACATTATCCCCAAATCGGAAAGTTACAAGTATCCAGGGTATTACGAAAATTCTAACCATGTCGAAAAATCACACTCAAGCTTGCTTTTGAAAAAGGATCCGAACAAAAGTAACTGATATATATACTCCGTGAAGAAAGTATGGATATTTTAAAGAATTTTAGCCGATGTAGTCCGACTTGGGAAAGACAAGTCTCTCTATGGCTCTATGCCTTGAGAGATAAGAAAATACTGAGCAATAGTTTCGTCACTATTAACATAAAAGCAATCCGAATGTCATATTTACAGCCCACAATATATACATGTATATATGGGGAATTCCCCGCCCCTGTCTTTGAATGAATGTATGTATGTGTTTGCCATTCATTCTGATTCCTCTGATGTCTGCATGCTTGGGTTTGAATGAATGTAAGTATAATTGTATATACGACTGCAAGTAATGTTGTATGTATGTATGTATGTATGTATGTATGTATGTATGTATGTATGTATCTATGTATATATGCAAGCATGTGAAGTATGTATCTATTTATATAGGATAAACAACAAGATATTTCTTATTATTATACATTTCATAGTGAGAAATTGAAATATATCAGTAGTACCACTTTTTTCGTCACATTGGTAGTATCACTTTCGGAATTACTTTTTCCCCTTTAGAAATTATCTCTGCCCTAATGTATATTATTCAAACCTTTGTTGTAATCTTAGTTAGGCCTAATCCATTGTTTCCTTTGCTTTTGTCCGTTCTATCTTTCCATCCCTTCCTCTCACTCTCTCTCTCCCTTCACACCAGGATGTACAGATTTAAAACGTGTCAAATGCAGACAGCCTAGTATACAATCAACTAGGTGCCATCAGCAAATGCCTAAATACAAACTCTAAACAGCAAAAAGTAAACTTCAAGTATTACCTTTTCATACGACCGCTCCGGTGGCCTAGTGGTTAGAGCGTCCACCTCGGATGCGGGAGGTCGCGGGTTCGAACCCCGGCCGAGTCATATAAAAAAAACTTTTAAAAATGGTACCAACAGCTGCCTCACTTGGCTCTCAGCATTAAGAGTTTAGTGTTAGGACTGGTCGGCCTAGTGTCAGGATAATGTGACTGGGTGGGACATGATGCGACATGTCTGCGGCATGATGCCCCAATGCTAGACATCACTATAAACTGCCACACCGCAGATATCGTAATGATATGACAGAAAAATTGTTAAAGCTACGTTAAAAATCCAAATCGCATACACACCTTTTCATAGTCAGCTTTCTACATGAATCACGGAAACTTTCAGTGACTGAACTTGTGTGAACTATTACTGTGTCACCCACACAGTACTTGTAAACTCGACGACAAAACGGTTAAGATGTTTAAGAATAAAAACTCCTGATTAAATACAGTAATAAACGTTTTAAGTAGTAATTTTACCTCGCATCACAATCGTGTTGGAAACGATGGATAAATCGGGAACTGATAGTGTTGATTGTAAACCGAAATTAAGTGATAATCGAAAATTGGATACAGCGTCTGTTAACGTTGTAGACTGTAAGCTTGTCAAGACCACACAAAAGTTCACGTTCTTTGTCACATATACAGTACTGTATATTTGTTAAATTCAACGACAGACAGTACACATTTTTAAGAAGAGCTATTGATTACTTATATAGATATAAAATTTTAACTCTCATAACTACAATTATCATGTCTGAAAATGACTGAGAAATCGGGTTGTGATTAGTCTAAATTTACGTTTAAGTCTAGACTGAGATATTATTGGTAAAAGCTAGACCAAGCCTGAATTTTCATCTACATCTAACTCCATATTTAAATTTAAGTAAAAAATCCAGCTATATGATTGGCTGAAATGTAAGTCAGGTTTACAAAATGACAAAATAACTATTTGAAGTCTTGACTTAACTTCAAAACTTATGTTAATGAAATTCAGTATAAACTTTGCAATTATGTGTTTATGAAGCGTTGGCTGAGGGAAACAGGGAAGCATGATAAGTGTACATGAACAATGATAACGCATAGCTTAATCATTCATTACTCCCCCGTGTTTCTCGTAAGAGGGAGAGTTTATCATTCGTGGTCAATGGTTTACGCACTTTTGTTAAGGTCAGCACTACTTAGCCATTAGAATAACTACGTTATCGTTAGAAATTTCTTATCTTCCAAATAAGCTATACTATATTATAACCTTACGGCACAGACAGAGTGCACTTTGTCGAGTCCAAAATTTTTCCCTCCAAAGGTCTAGCTGATGTTAAAAATGGCCGCGAGTTTCGTGTTGTCCTGGAAAGTTGTTTTTCTGTTATGTATTACCGTAATGCAAGCTGAAATACGAAATTATTATTATTATTATTATTATTATTATTATTATTATTATTATTATTAATAAAAGAAGAAGAAGAAAAAGACGAAGACCAGGAAGAAGAATTTTTTCTTCTGACATTCCACCGCCCAAACTACATACATGTATGAAAATTTGGTACAAGCGTGAGACATTACATTTCTAGGACTATCATTCTCACGCATCAAATTTTCTAATGATTTTGCTAGATAAAGAGCTTAAATCAGGTAAGAGATCAATATTATTCTTAATTATATGCATACATTTATAGAACTTTGTTTAATTAGCATCACAGTAAATGTTCAAACGTAAATAAGCATTCTAACAATTTTGAACTTGGGGACAATTAACAGCAATTGAAAAAATTTATCTTGTGTATCTGCACATAAATGACAGTGTTTCAACACAATATTCCGCCTGCCAAATAGCTAAAGGACATCTTGGATGTACCACGCTCCAAGCACTGGCATCTTTTGGACTACGTCATCGTCAAAAGACAGGCATGGTGTGCCAGTGACGAAGGTCTGGGAAGAATAGAATGCTGGGCTGACCATCTAGCTCATAGTCTCAAAGCCCAATATCCGGATCTCATCGTTGCAGACGAGCACAAGGCAAAAAAAGTGCCCAAACAACTTAATGCCGCCAAATTGGAACAGGAGAATGTGAAACGTGCATTTCTTGAAGAACTGTGCAGCCAACTGGATTAAAGTGATAAAGATTCAGAGACTCCGTGTACTCAGCTGTATACAAAACCGTCTGTCCAACCATACATAGACATCAATATTTGTTTGATGAGAACGATGCTTCCATACAGAGACTTCTGAATGAGAAACATGGGCTACAGAAGGTATACGACATCATCTAAGGAGGCAGATTCAAAGACATCAAGAGTACTGTTTAATGCATACTCAGCGAGTTGTAAGACTCATGGCTGAGCAATAAGGCAGATGATATTTAGACCTACGCCAACATGAATGTTATAAAGAACTTGTATGGTGCTTTGAAGACCAATCAACGGGCCACATTCATCAGGAACTTCTTTCTAGACCATGGCACATCTATCTTTGGCACTAACTGTTTTCTATATCGGTCCTTTCAGACTTTGCAGCCCCAACCTTTTAGTTGCTACTGTGCCTGCTATTTCACTGTGTCTCAGTCAGGATTCTACCTATTCAACTGCCTTTGCTGCCACCCATTCTCTTCCTGTCCGTACCTCTACTGCTATCTAACCTTCTCATCTGTACTGTGTTGCAAGATCATCACCTGTCTGGCTTTGGTAACGTTGATCTCCTCTGTCACTGATGAAAGTGGTAAATTGAGCTTGCGGCCGGTACTGTACGAGCCTGTCCTAATGAAGGTCCTTGGCACACCCATCTATCGTCGTAGATATGCATTGAATATTCTTTCTACTGCTTGCATGGCCGTCAATGGAACCTAGTATAACAGATGTGGCTAAAGGATTCTTGATATAATACCCTGCTTGTACACCAATCTTTGCACTTCCGAAGTAGCCCATTCTTGTCCATGGATTCTGTCCGGTCTTTGGCTTGTCGCTTGATCTGTGACACACTGTTACTGTCCTTAATGGAGTCATTACACCACTAGCTGAGGTTCTTAACTGGTTGCTTATCCAGTCTTGGTATCACTTCCTCTCATATTTTAAACCTGTATCTATCTTGCACCTTCCCTTTCTTCTGGTCAGACTTCTTGATTTATATGACTTGAACGTCATTCTGCTCCATTCCACGTTTAGAAGTGACATTGTCCTGATCTTTATGCTTCAGGTTGCCTGAAGGGATTTCATTGTCAATGATGGCAACATGAATGTATTTCTAACTATTGTGTATCCTAAATGGTGCCAAACTAATAAAAAAAAAATTATGGTTGTGTATGTGTCCACAATACGAAAACCAAACCATGTCCCGTTTAAAACGAGTACAAGGAAAGCTTGTTTCTACTTAAAAAGAAAGTTTGATGGGTTATGATCAGTGGTCTTTAATATCTGCACAGTCCTCTCCCTTTGAATGTTAATATCTGCACAGTCCCCTCCCTTTGAATATTTATATTTGCTCAGTCCCTTCCCTTTGAATATTAATATCTGCTCAGTCCCTTCCCTTTGAACATTAATATCTGCTCAGTCCCTTCCCTCTGAATGTTAATATTTTCTCAGTCCCTTCCCTTTGAATGTTAATATCTGCTCAGTCCCTTCCCAAGGGGCATCTGTGACAGCAACTTCAGACCTGATATTGTACTGTTGGAACTGACAGTACTATGGAAAGCCATGCGAGGAAATTGGCCAAATATCAGCCACTCATCCACGAGTGCCAGCAGATTAGATGTAAGACCTGGAACCTACATGTGTGGATAGGATGATGTTTCTTTAGAGCACAGACGTTTTGGAGTGCATTGGGAGTCGTCGGGATGACAGGACCTAGCCACAGGAATTTAGTTACCAAGGTTGCCAAACAGGCCGAGGAAGCCTCGTATTGTATTTGGTGGAATAGAGAAGAGCAATAGAAAAACTATTCGGTTTTGGGCTGAGTCTGACGTGGATCAGCGCCGAAACACTATTTGAGAGGACCCGGTTGCAGTACAGAACTACTCATATTCATATTGTGGTTCTTATTATTAGTAATATTGCTAGTACAACTACTACTACCACTGCTGCTGCTATTGCCTGCTTGCTCGATTTCTGTTGCTGTTGCTTTTCTCTTGTGAGAATATGACCTAAACTGAATTCATCTCTGTCCTATGAGTTTGTATACATGTTTTTCGGCAATTTGTTTTCTATTTCACATCTGATAGAAGGTGTTACAAAGTTTTTTTAGGACATTAAAGCAAACTCTTAGAAAGATCTTATCTACATAAAATGTCAACTAACGCCTCTGATCAAATAACAATTGCACACATTTTAAAATTTTGTATAAATCACTCCAGCACTCGGCCATGTGGAACAAATTAGTATCAAGCGCACTTTTCCAGTGAATTATATTACTAGTGATAAGATTGCACCGGAGAATATTATCATAACCAATTTATCACGACGGGAAAATTTACCTGCCAGAATATCATGTGCCATTTTGTGATGCATGAACAAGTTGCTCGTATATTCCAGACTAAAACGAGTTCAACGACTAAAACCAAAGTTAGATTAAAATGAATGTCGAGTGTGAACGCGAATTTACGGGTAATTTGTATTAATTTTTAAAGACTTCTTGGTGTGTCAGTAATGTCAAAACATGCACATTTTTTATCTTTATAAGCGACGTAAGCTTACGTTCTATTAAGCTGTCTCGATTTTAAGAAGTGGGTGGTAGTTGTCCTGAAAAATTCTTTGGCAGTGACACGTTTCTGTCAGATGTAAAATTTTTAAAAAATACTATAGCCAAAAAGCATATGCTGAATCGTATTTGGGGAGACCTTAAAGACACCAAAGTTGTCTTTAAATGGCATTGTAAATGGTCTTTGGTGCTGCATCTAAAACTATAATAATGTAAAAAGCCTAAAAAATGGATAAAGTTTCTCTTAATATTTTCAGCCATTCTTTCCTCCGTCAACGCCAACAATATACCTTCAATTCGTCCTCTAATGGTATAGTATGATGGTACTAATTGGACAGGTTCGTGGTCAGGGTGGGTGGATCTAATTGCATATTGAACATTGGATTCAGAAATAAACAACAATGCTCCATAGAAACGTGTACATATGGGACCCATTTTTAAACCCCAAATGTTTGATTTGGGGGAATGACATTGAGCGTTTTCCTTCAAATAATAAAATAAATTAACATGTAAAAAAAAAAAAAAAATTAAAAAAAAAAACAACAGATGTTGGCTTTTGTTGCGGGTTGTTGATAAAGATAGCTATCGCGGACAGTGAGCTGTATGGCATGGTGACTCTATCGATGGATTCAACATGTGCATTTTCATACATGCAACAAAATAAGTGATTAAAGCACAATATACCACATGTGATTAATTTTGGTTACATATTCGACATAATAAATCACGTTTGAGTAGTTACCAAGATAGAGAACATAATATTGTTCAATGAAGTCGCTCCATTTGTTGTAGACCCCTTTGTATCATATGGGATATGATGGGTTTAGTAACTGTAGGTAATTTATTATAGATATGACCTTCCTTCCTACTTTTCTTTTTCTTGTTATGAAATAGTTGCCCCTTTTTGTATACTTCTTCTATTGAAAATCTTGACACAGTGTATAAAGAAAGTTCTTTTCTATCGCCTTTATAGAAGGAATAGTAATAGTGTCACATAAGAGCATTTCTTTACGCCAGCATTTCCCACGGACACATGTGAAAGAAATTAATAACACTCTATGGACTTTAAGCCAGCATTTCCTATGGACACATGTGTAAGAAATTACTAACCCTCTATTTTTTGTCGCTTTCTGTCCAACTTAGTTACAGTTTTCTGATAGAGGCCGAACATTTCTGAACGGTAAGCACGTGGGTCACATATTGACAATTCCACCCAAATCCAGAACAGCATGGGTACATGTCAAAATGTCCACGGAAAGCTGCATTCCACAACACTTCATTCTTGTGAACATGGACTTCTCGATATGTGGCAGCCTTCACATCCCTAAGAACAAATTTCAACCATAATTACCCTCGGGATCTCCGCTATATAGAGAAACACGAATGTTAGGCTCGCACTTTATCAATGATTTACTTTTCGACAAATGTAATGGTGTACAAGTTAGTCCACTCTGTCATGAACAAATCTGTATCACATGCTGTCAAGGAAGGTATTTCATGGAGTTATCTCCCTTACACCAAACATGATATTTCAAAAAAGCCTCACTTTCAGTGCTTGTTAATGAAAATATTGAGAAGACTGACAAAGCCATGATGCAGATTTAAGTACAGATAATGAAATAATTTTCTCGTCATAGCTTAAAAGGTTAAAAAGTTTATACAAGTTTGTTCTAGCTTTTGTTTTTACCGCCCTAACTTAATTTATTTCGTTTTAATTTCAAGTGTAGGGCCAATATAAATTTAATGCGCCTGTATGATTTAAATTACATACCATTAGTTCCAACTTTTTTGCTTGCAAGAGATGTATCACTACTGGTACTTTAAGAGTACCCATTGAATGCTGGGGCACTGCTTCGGCATTTTTTCTCAACGGCAAGCAATCAGTTCTCACATTTATCTTCTTAACACCTGCCTTTTTTCTTTATAATTAGCTACATGTTCTTTTGGAAGCACACTTGCGTTCTCTTTTTAATTCCCTTTAACGTGCTATTGGTTTTACATTGGAATTTTTCTGTATTTTATTTACGAATATTCACACATAATGCAAAAATAGGTGTTTAGACGCTGTGATCTACTATATTTGGTTATATAGTGCATTATTGCCTGAGTTTAATTCGCTACACCAGGGAGGAAAGAACTTTTTAGTTCATGTTACAGAGATGACGTAGGACTTTGGTCTTTCCGCAAGGACATAGGGACCTCATCTGAAGTTCAGTAAGTACTGATATGAACTAAACACAAGGCATCGTTACAACAATTCATTTTATTCAAAATATAATTTTGCAACAAAAGAACAAGTGTGAAAACAACAGTTGAAACATCTCAAGGAAATTTCCTTTCACCCTGATATTGGTCATAACTTTGAACCTTATAAGACTATTTTTAACAAGTGAGAGTAACTTGACTTGTTACTCATGCAGTTTAAAGATATGTCAAAGATGTTTGAAAAAAAATTATGGTTGGTTATATATCAAAGTACAAAATTGTGCAAGCCCAAGGGAACATTAGATTCAGAAAAAAAACATTAAAGCTAGCATTCACTGGCAATGCCGGATTAGGCCCTGTGGAGGCCCCTAGGCAGTCGAAATCTCGCCCCCCCCCCCTTCCTCGCAAATTATCTCCTAATACGTCAAGATCAAATCAGTTCAATATTATTTTGATCCGTTGTCGCGGGGCCCCTAATAGGCGTGGGGCCCATAGGCCGGTGCCTACTCTGCCTATTTGGTAATCCAGCACTGTTGACTGGATCATTTTGTAAGACATGTAGTTTCTGTCAGACGTACAAAAACTGGAGTCTCCTGGCTACATGTTAGATGGTGCTTTTATCTTCAGATCGTGTTTTGTATTTTCTAAAATATGATATACATCAGTAAAATTATAAGTCTTGTGACAAGATATCTGGTACACTTGTCTCGTTCTGGCAGAGCTTTCTATATCGTATTTTCAAGCTGACTGCTTTCATACATGTGAAGAGGCAGCTTCGGATATCATTCGCAATGCCAATTGAAACCAACCAAGATATATCATGTTCTGGTTGTAGAATGGACTGTGTTTTTGCATCCAACGGTGATAAGATAAACTTTCTGCATCCAGATTGAGCAATTATCTTGATATCTATATCTGAAAATTGTGAGATTCAGTGAATTCAATGTACCTGGTGTTTTTATCTAATGAAATTGTTAAACTCAGAGGATTTTGTTTGCAAGTAGTTTTTTTTATATAAAAAGTGTTACACTTCTTTAGTATCGATCGAAATCCTCTTACCCACATCTGTATTGTACCTCTACTATTATACATGTATGTCGTGTTTTACTTGATCGAAAATAGTTTTAAAATATAGGATATATGCTAACGATGCTTGACAAGAAAGCCTGTCTGCTCCAATTGCGATGCAATACAGTTAAATAATGTGGTAGAACTACTCTTTGCAAAGATTTTGCTACAAATGCCCATTATCTAATTACCAAAAACGGAATTACGTGTCCAAATTTGTACCACTATTTTCAACACCTGTAATCATCTGGACCTTGCTTTAGTAACTGGAACCAGCAGAGCAGTCTTATTCATTCACATGCACAGTTTGGCGTTGACCCCTACGTCTCAAACGTTCACTGCGCGCGCAGAATCGAGGATCCACTGGGAGCTTTCAGTAACGTTGTATCTGGAAGATGGCGCAGATTACGTATTATAAAATAAAGTTATTCATAATGCTGAGGTCAATGGTAATGCTATCTGGCTGTAATATAATAAAACATATGACATACATATCTTCATATCAATTGTTTATCTTATACTTCGTTGGTATTAACAGAACGAAGGAAACAGGTTTTCAAAATTCCCATATCGGATTCAACAAAGATTTTATTATTGCGTTCTTTTTCTATTTTATTTTAGTTCCATTGATAAGAACAAAGTAAGCCCTCAACTAAATCGGACAAGGTAAATTTTCTTGAACTAAATATATGATATAGAAACCATTTTCCTTCTTTCAGTGAGACTGATCTGTGAACATTTGATCCCATATCAATACCATCCAAAATATTTAGTCCAAGTCTGTTATGTAAAACAAAAATCACGTTCCTTCTTTCAGTCACAGGGTCTTTGACTTTGGCCCCAAAATCAATCTTCCTTACCAAACAAACGAATGCGCAACAAACGTTCGTGAAGTAAACAGGTCGTGATCTGAATGTAAGTGTGCAAGAACCATTTTTCTTCTTTCAGTCAGTGACCCTGAGCTTTGATCTTTGATCTATTTATTTTAGTCTATGTATGCGATGTACCACACATGTCATCGTGAACAAACAATTTTTTTCTTTCTATGTTTAGTAATTGTTGACATTGATTTTGGATTCCAAAATCGACAGGCATTTTCCCTCCAGTGAAATCTATCTACAAGGTTTGATCTATGTATGTGATACAGAACTGATGTTACTGTTCGAAAACAAATGTTCCTTTTCACACATAGTAACCTTGGCCTTTGAAACTTTGAACGCAGAATCGATAGACTTCTTTTTTTATTCCGAATGCAAGGTATCTACAAAGTTTTAGGAAGGCACGTGCATTAAAACTGAAGCTAACGTGCTGAAAAGGAAATGTTAACTGATAGACGGAGAGGCTCATGTTATAATACGCAAAGCCAAAATGGCGGACGTTAAGAGAGTAATGCCAGGATCATCATCGTATCACAAGCTTTAGTAGTAGTAGTAGTAGTAGTAGTAGTAGGTTCTTGTTGTTGCTGTCAACAGTAAACAGTAGCAGTAGTGCTAGTGGAAGTAGTAGTACGTATGTGGTGGTGGTGGTAGTAGTGGCGTAGTAAAGGTAGGAGTAGTAGTAATAGTAATGTAATAACAGCACATGTTGTTGCTGTTGTTGTACTTGTTTCAATTTTCTGGTGGTGCAGTTTTAATTTGTTGTTGCAGAGAAACGAAAATAGCTATGATACGATTATCATAATTATCATTATCATTGTCGTCATCTCGATGTCTTTTAAACCAAGAAATTTACAATAACGTCTGCTCTTAGTGTTCCATTTGAAAGTATTTCTGAACCTCAGTAGGCCACGTTCTGTACCTTGAGTTTATTACCGATGTTAGTACAGAACTCGACTAATTTCTCTGTGGCACTAATTTTACGAAATTATCATGTTCCGTGAGTAACGACAGTCACAAACAATTTTAGCGTGGAACTCTTACTAAACTCTTATTTTGTGACTCTTCCACCTCTCAAATCAAATTGCACTCTTGCACCACTACAGTAAAATCTGCACTCCTACAGCACTTAAGTCAAATTTGTAATCTTGAACCTCTAACTTTAAATTTGTATTCGTGCACCTTGTAAGCCAAATTTGCAAACTGCACCACTTCAATAAAACTGTACTCTTGCATTTATAAACTCAAATTTTTATTCTTGCACCACTTAAAACAAATTTGCACTCTTGCACCACTTAAGACAAATTTGCACTCATTCACCTCGTAAGTCAAATTTGCACTCTTGCACCTCTTAAATCAAATTTGTACTCATTCACCTCTTAAGTCAAATTTGTACTCATTCACCTCGTAAGTCAAATTTGCACTCATTTACCTCTTAAGTCAAATTTGTAATCATTCACCTCGTAAGTCAAATTTGTACTCATTCACCTCTTAAGTTAAATTTGTATTCATTCACCTCGTAAGTCAAATTTGCATTCTTGCACCTCTTAAGTCAAATTTGTACTCATTCACCTCGTAAGTCAAATTTGTACTCTTTCACCTCTTAAGTCAAGTTTGTACTCATTCACCTCGTAAGTCAATTTTGGACTCATTTACCTCTTAAGTCAAATTTGTACTCCTTCACCTCGTAAGTCAACTTTGCACACTGCACCACTTAAGTCAAATTTGTTCTGAACCCTTTAGAAAATAATAACTGTAAGCTCTCCTAATTATGCACAACGTATCTTTTTCTGATAGGAGCATGTTCATACTCAAGACCAAGACATACAGTGGTAACGTGTATGAATAATGGGAACTAAAGCTCTGCACAGTTTAAAATGTCGGTGTGGACTTTTATGATGAAAAACCTTTGCTAAAGGGGTTTCAAAATTCTGTGGAAGCACAAGTTAGATTTTGATAAACTCACCAAGAAATTATATATGTTTTGTGTCAGTTACTTAGAAATACGCGTTTCCTTCTATTGCCCTGGGATCGTAAAGGGATTCAAAACCTTTACTGCAAAAATTCAAATAAATAGTCCGCAATCGGGAACATTTTTGCTTGTAATCGTGATTAACGTTACACTGTCTCAAACGATGCCGATGAATGTGACCAATAGTTTGATTCTATGTGTCCACTCTGATGTTTTTATTTTTTTTAATTTGCGTTCCATGGTAAAACAGTAGGACTTCTAAATTTATATAAATTTTATATTCCTAGATCCAGAGAAAATTAGAAAATTAGTTTCTACCATCCTTTCCTGAAATTAAGAGATAAAATAATTCTTAGTTCTCTATCTGTTTTCCAGCAGGTGCTTTTCTTTAATCTATTATTTTGTGTCTTTGGTTTATTTATTATCTCTGTCGAAAGCAGCAGGTATTCTAACAAGAATCTAATTTCAGCAAATTTAGTAATACAAGTGAGCAAAGGCACAGTTTATTTCTTTCGGACGAAACAAGAGAAAAATGAATAGCTTTTCCGCTTCTTTTGCCCAGAGGATTAGTGAAGCTCTCTAGGTGAGATTGTTATCATCATAGTTTATTTGTTATTTTTACACGAATGATGAGTTATTCTCCTTTGTGTTAATACAAGATATGTGACATTATCGACAACATTGACTTATTTTTGCTTTTTGCGCGAAAGTGTACCTTTAATAGCAAGATTATAATCAGGTAGCTTGATGTATTATAATCAAATTAATAGTGTTCTTGCTGTATTTATTTTTCAGATACCTTTCCGGCTGTTTGCATATTAAAATGGATGGAAACGGGTAGTAATGCAAATTGCGGTCATTTTTTAATCCAAATCATAGTCACATGATTCCCATACCGCAACACTTTTTCCATAATGGCATCAAATATTTTAATTCTTTGGCTTCCCCAATCTGACTAGTGCAAATTAATACCTCTTTTAGGTGTTGTTTTTCTTATTTTAATGTAAGAGAAATATTTGTTTTTCATTTAAAACAAACAATTCAGATTGCGTTGTGATGAAAAGTGTTTCGAGATGGCCAATATATTGGATATCAGATTGGCATAAGATTCATTCAGGACGAAGTATACACCATAGGACTTTTGGCGAAAACCCTATGTCAATTTGACCTTCCAATTGGTAGCATAAACGACATTCAAGATGGTTGCCACGGCGGCCATATTGGAGGACAGAGAGCGCCGTTTTGATTCAGGTACACTAAGACATAACAATAATTCTTCGAGTGAAAGCCCTGTGTTGATATGACTTTCCGTTCTGGAGATACAATAATAATAAAGTTTTAAAAAATGGCTGCCGTGGCGGCCATAACGGATAACAGATCTGAACCATTTTCGTGTGGACCAACTTGACAGCAAAATAAGTCTTTCAGTGAAAATCGCATGCTTAAATAACCATCCATTCAGGAGAAGTTTTGACAATAAGGTTTTCAAGATGGAAACCGTCGTGGTTATAATGAACGTCCAAAACTGTATTATATTAGTTCAGGGCAAACTATATCTCGAGATGAATGTGTTTGCAAAGTTTCATGGCAATCCTTCTTATAGTATTTTTGACAAATTCTCGATAACGAACCCGTGGTGATGGCCGGCAGATGATGGGAAAGAATCTATTTCATAAACGTATCTGGGCTATGACCAGTAGATCTAAAAGACAGAGATAAATTGTTATTTTGTTTTAAAAGATCATTTTTCTTCCAGAAGTTATTATCATTGTTCATCCCTGGAAGCCAAATTGTATTGGGTGAAAGTCAAAGGCTTCCAGAAGCCTTGTAGTTACATCAGTATTAGAAGATTAATTCATGCATCAATGATGACACTGACTAACCTAATACCTAAGCTTTTACATGAATAACTTGCAATCGACGAAGTGGAATTCCTATACTCATTCGCACTTACAATACACAGTTAATATGTTAGGGTAATCAATGACAATATACAGTGTGTAGTCATTTTTAATATGAAAAGTTCCCCATTGGATAAATATGTTTATTTCTACTTCCAGCTTCACCGGTTCGAAAGGGCCTTTTGTATAGGTTAAGATGTGTGTTCTAAGCAAATACTTAAACTATATTATCAAAGCATAAAATACTGTTTTATGGGGGGGGGGGAGCCGTTTCGGGAGTCAAACTAATTTCAATGATGTATTTACTTACGTGTCTCTGTTGCGCAGCTTACCTTATTCTGGGACGAAATTACCATCGTCCATATAATACAATTTATTTTCTGATAGATTAACCATTCCGTAATGTTCTGGAAGGTTTCAGACTGTGAGATCACACCCAGTCTGCTTCCCGTCTCACTAACCATCTATATGTGATGGACTATGAGACCTAGAGTCATAGAGAATATATGCTTTGACTCTGGTGCGCCGAAGAATGAAGGTTGAAGGGGGAGATGGTAGTGTGTGACCGCCAAATTGATGCCTTCATAAGATCCCCCAATGACGAATGAGTTAGATAGGCAACGAACTACATGTGCTATAATCTTCACAAATGAAAAGTCCATCTCTTTAAGGGACTGATAAGTTCTCTTGATCGTTAGTACAATTAACTTAGAAACAGTAGTAGCTGCCATATCAGTAGTGCCCTTTAACGGAAGCAAAAGGCGTTCCTTACCTTTCGACTCCGTTTAGAAGCGGTCGAATAGAAGCATAAAGCCCCCTAACTAGGCACACTAGTCAATCTTAATCATCCCCAGCACAAATAGGACTGAAAGTGGGATCTATCTAGGGGCTGGAGCTACTGACGGAAGCTCTATTTTGCTAACCTGGTTGAACCATAGACAAATTCTATAGACAAGTCATGAAACTCGCTCCTTTGTCTCGCAGACATTAAGCAGAGCAAGAAAACAGTCTTCTTGATAATGATTCCGTAAGAAGCTTCACAGAATAGTTCATGGGGGGTTGTTGTTAAAGACCACAAGACTCACAAGAGATTCCACCTCGGCATTAGAGTCCGAGACAACGGTCTCAGCAGCTCAACATACTGGAAAAGGTCCGCAATACGAGAATGCCAACCGATGGTCAGGACTTTTAAAAGATCAAGTGTGTTGTATATGGGTTCTGTATAGCTCCTAGTAGTAGAAATTCAGCATTGACTCTCTTGGAAAAGTAAGAGTAAAAAATCAACCACTGTCCTAACAGAGGGTCAGCCAAGGATTAACGCGTTTCATACTGTACCAATCGTTAAAGATTCTCCACTTGGCATCATGGACCCTGGACGAGAAAACGTTTCATGGCCTGAACGATGCACTTGGCAACTTTGCTCGAAACCTTGTCCCGGTGGATAGATAATTTGGGATGAACCATGTATGAAGGTGCAACATCTCTAGATTGTTGTGTTGGAGAAAGCCCCTGTGCTGAGACAGGACGTCCCTCTTATATCATAAACTCGTCTAACAGCAGGTCGAGAAGATCGTTTGAAGCTCGATCGTTGGGGCCACATAGGGGTTACCAAACTGAACTGAGCAGTGGAGATCCGGACAGTGTAGGCCACTTGCTGAACCATTCTGCATTGCGGGTAGGCGTAACCGCAAAGACGATTTCACTGCGGGCTGAAGCTTCCATTGCCCAGGCTCTCAGGTCTTACACTGAAGAAAAGTAAAGGGGAGTTTGTTGTTTAGTCTTGTCGCAAAAAAGTTAACCAAAGGTCCCCCAACAGTCTGAACAGGGAGACTGTTGCAGATTTGATTGCGCAACGATCATTCCGTGAGGGTTATCCTGCCCCTCATTAACAGACTGTCAGTAAAAATGTTCTTCATCTTGCCAGACATGTGACGAACTCGTATTGCGATACCTTCCAAGGCGACTCCAGACTTCCACCCACAAAGAAGGGGAATCTGTGCCTCCTTGTCGCCTGAGGTAACACCAACGTGTTGTTGGAATCCGTCACGCTGCAACTGATTTTGTTGTTGATGTTTCCCTGTAGGGTTAGAACTTTGAATACTGCCCTCGTTTCAATTTGTTCATCTGGAGGATCGTTTCTTCCAGGGACCAAAAGCCCTTAAGAACTAGCCCTTCCAGTTCCTTTATCAGGGGGATCCCCATGCAATTTCCAGTCTCCTACAGGATCAGGTTCGCCCCGAAGTTCAATTCCCCAGAAGGCATAAATTTAGGCGAGCCGAAAGCAGGGATTTTTATATCACCGCCTCCATCAGGGTTGGGATACGAACTAATCCACTGATCGCAAGGAACCTCACAACTACGAATACGAAAATTACGAGAAACAAGCTCCGATTTATCTAGGTTAAGAAAATGGAAAAGCCTGGGGACTTATGGACCATCAGCTAGAGAGTTGTGTCTGAGAGACTCCAAATGACTATTGGGAATCAAACATTCTTCAAAATATGTCATTCCCCAGTAACTTTAAGTGTACGGTGACTATTCCTATTATTCTGGGTAGGCCGAATCACAGAGAGAGAATTGGACAACCTCCTAGTCAAAATTGCTACGAGTCTATGCTCTTAAAATAAGTAACAGAAAAGAGTGAAAAGCAACAAGCTCTATAAAATTGAACAAATAGTTTATTTCCCTAGAATACACAGTGAAAATGAAAAATAAATAGAACTTACGGTATTGCCAATTAAACCCCCAAAAATATAATCATAGAATTACAGACACAAGTCCTAATAATTTAAGTTCTGGTTATACTTTAGTAGAAATACAAATTAAGACCAATGCCGACGTGTTGATGTGTCTGTGACGGCTTGAAAACTTTTGATGTGTCAATAGTCTTTTGTTGAATCACAATAATATTATTTCAGGTTTCAATTCATTATAAATCCCAGTGAATCTCTCTGTCCAAGAAATCTATTTTGTATGAGCACTCTGTATTTTCAGAGCAAATTCACTTGAATTGAACAATTTGAAGAAATAAATTCCAGTCCAAATGAATACTGAACACAACAATAATACAAATTGATTCTGCTAGATCTTAAACACGAATGAATATTTTCTAGTAACAATATTGTATAGTCTTGTACTTGTCCTCTGGTCACAATTAACATTTTCTAAACATAACAAAATATTACCTAATGGAAAATATCCTTCAAGAAAGTTCTTAATGTTTACAAAAAATGTTAGCTACAATCAGCCTTATGGCATTCCTGACTCAGGCTGTGGTTTCCATCTTCAATGGTTCCTTCTGCTGCAACTCGTTTAAGGTGGAAAGGTCGACAATTAGCCGAAACTTTCCAACTTTTTAATTTTTAGTTAGCAGGGACAATTCATTTTTTTTTCTAATGAGCACACATCTTCATTTAGCCAAACTAAATTTGAATTGAAGTTCCACGTGGTGGTCCTTGTGAGAGGTGAATGCTCTAAAAAAATGAAGACGTTTATGATTGATGACTCACATCATCTGTCATGCTCAACCAAACTTCTGAAAAGAGGGTTAATCGAGCATCCACGCGAACTGATTGAAGCGGGATGCATCGCAGGATAGAAAGCGAGTCTCTGTCGCTCCCAACCCCCAGACCTTAGAAAGGGAGAATTTCTCACATTCCTCCTCCAAGGGAGGTTTAAGATAAGACTGCTTCTTGGGCTGGAATTGCATGGCTTTAAAAAGCTTTGCTCAGTGTCCTTAGGGGTAATCAGGATGACCCAGATTCCTGACTGTTTTCGATGGTCCACGAGCGGATGCGAGGGACCCGGTGTTGTGGTCTTTCAGGTTCTGGGAAGTAATGTTGGGACTGGGCCTTCTGGAGAGGGTCTCTTCCTCCATGAGAGCAATCCAAAGAAGGTTCTTACTGTGTTCCAGTAAGACCTTCAAAATGTCCAGAGAAACATTCCTGCAAATGTGGAGCAGCTCCCCTGAAAGCGCCATAGACAGGGATGAAGCATGCCTAGGTATTTTGGTAACCTCAGAGCAACGTTACGTGGCAGGAGACTGGAAATCCTCCTTTTGTATGATGATTTAGATTGCTGAGAAAAGTTCTGCATGCACAGCTATGTTGACCAGTAGCGTAACCCTAAGTTCTAAGGCCTCCAGTGTCCTAACCGAAAAGCGGATCCCCTTCCCCGTAGAAATGCACACTTTTAACGGCCCAGCATCTAAGATGGGAGGCTTAAAAAGCCAGACAGGAATTTGTACCCTGTAGCTACCTGCCAAGACCAGTGGTCTCAATGTAGAGGGATACTAATCACCCTTTACACTGTCGAGAAATTCTTGGCCCTTACTAAACCTTTCAGAAAGCTCCCTGACAATAGCCAAGTGGGGGAGCAGAAAGAGACCTGGCCGAGAGGTAACCCGGGAGAGTTTCTTCAAGCTGGAGAGAATTTCTTCTGACCCTAGGTCGGTACATCTCGTTTATCACCTTATCTAAGGACCTGATCTCTCGAGTAGACAAATCCGACTCTGGTGAACGATATGGTACTGGTTATTTCATCGAGGTCTTTCTTCCAACGCTTGAGCGTCTTGTATAGACGTTCAAAGTCACAGAAGCCTGAAAAGCCAGAGAAAATGTGTATTCTTCTTTCATTTTATTCATCTCGATGAGCAGTGGTATCCAATGTGGATTGCGAGTGCATGGATGAGATCACTTTTACCAGTAAAGCAGAAACGTTGTGTTGCATCGCTTTCGCTAGTAGAGCGACAAGGCACACGGACGGCATCGCTTTTGATGGTAATAGAGGAGCGGCAAGATCGACCTGCATCGCTGATGTCACAGGGTATGGTATCACTCTGGATGCAAGGCACATCATCTCACTTGAGCTCATTATTGAGCGTGTCAACAATGGGAACCTCACTATTTCTGTGTTGACTTATCATCGTTCCCGGTCGACGTTTGTATTCGCAATGAAGCGTTTATTTTGGAACTTCCCCTTTTTATACTGAAGCTCAGCGTGTCCGTGTCTTATGATGAAACATTTACTTGGATGAACACAACTTTCGAACGATGAATGAATATGACAGCAAACTCGTGCGCATAAATTCTAACAATGGACTTAACAGAATGTTGTTGTTCTTGTTGTTTTGTGGGTTTAACGCCATTTGTCAGCACGTGAGAGGCTATACGTGGCGGCCAGTATATCTGGTGGAGGAAGAACTCGGGAAAACCCTGGGAAGAATGACCGACCAACTGGAAGCTACTGGCAAGATGTCTCACATAACTACGTTGGCCGAGCCCGAAACTCGAACCCACGCGGACAGAAGTGAGACGTAAGTGATCTGTAAAGACGAGAGCCTTAGACAAGTCGGTTAGCCGAGACCCGGATTTAACAGAATGATACAAACCGAATTCAACAACTAATATATGGAAATGATATCGGTCCTAAATTGTAACTAATCATTACATGTGACTTGAACGAGTAAACAGACAATAATCAACGTATGGATGATCAATGTATAGAAATTATGCTCAAATATGAACAATATATGACTCTATCACCAAGCGTATTAAAGCTATATACAGTTTTTTATAATATTGATAAGATACTTAATCACACACTCATACAATCACACTATCGAATGAATTATGGGAAAGGGATTTAAGTTTAACTATATTTAGCAATCACTGAGTAGTATTTGTTTACTAACAGATATACGTAGCCCTAAAAAAGGACCGTTGGGTTTGGGGTGGGTGGGGAGTTTTGTTTTAAAACTTACGAACCTGACATCGATAGCTTTAACTGTCTCAGTCCCTTTCCACGCCAAGTCCTCGTCCTCCTCCTGTAGCTGCTTTGGTAGTGTTAGTAGTAACTGCTGCTACTGCTTGCATCTTGATAGAATTTTGGTCCTTTTGTCAGCAGTGAGCATGGATGTAGTGATGGAAGGGTTAGGGATCTTGGCACGTAAAGGTTTCTTCCCCTTTAATTCAGCCAAAATGTCTAATAGCACACACATCATTTTGTTTTCATCCCCTTTCTTCTCACCAAGTCAACAGGTATACCATGTGCGTGTACCGCTGTCGAATCTTCTACTCTTGTTTCAAACATGTTGTTTACCTACCTAGTCTATGTTAAGGTATATGTGCCATCACCAAGATTACGGACACTTCTATCTGGAAGTGAAGCGTGTAGGTGGAAAGTCAGTGGTGACTAAAGAAAGTATTGGTGTATAGATCGGCAGTGCGAAAAACTTGAGGAGAAGAACAGTGAAGCCGTGTGGTATGTGCTATCTAACTTTGGTTAACAACTCCAACGGTCCTTTTCAGGGCCACCCAGACCTCTCCAAAAGAGAGATACTAATCTTATTTGCTAAAACAATTTTGTGCATTATGTGTTGATGTATGTATGTATGTATGTATGTATGTGTCTGTTAGTTTGTGTATGTTGTTGACAACTAAAACTTAAAACCCCCGTTTTACCATTTTTCTTACGTTAGTGTGTGTTTTTATGTAATGGTCTAGTAGTGTCTATAAACACTTCCTTATCCTTCTTTGTGTGTGATACTATGTTTGTGTGTTTGTGCAAAAGTGTGATTGTGTCTATTTCATCCCCTTATTTTACATCCTACCCTCCTTTTATGTGATAATATGTTTGTGAGAATGTGTGAAAGTGTGTATATAAACACTTCCTACCCTTTTCGTTGGATGTTAGGGGTGTGTATTTGGATTGGAGGGGGTTGAAAATATATGCCATGTGTTGGATTGTAAAGGTCTGTGTTTGGAATGTAGACAAACAATTTTAAATTACATTTTCCTTGTCCCAATAAACGGTGGACTCATTTTACTCTCTTCACCATTTAGCATTACATTTTCTCTTATTTCTATAAACACTTTGTCCCCTTAAACACTTAAGTACCTATAATGCCATTCCAATGTTAACCCATGGGCCCATTTACCCTTGTTCCCCGAGCACAACATCAGTATAAACCTATGGGCTAATGTTAATTCCTGTATATTCACCAATACCCACACATAATGACTTACTTATCTCATCACAACACAAAACAGACACGTATTGCACTCATTTAACACCGTTTCTTCAATTAGTTCTTGTTTATTCAATTTTTTAACTCTTGTTTATAGATACGGCTTATCATTCAGATATGTAAGAGTCCAGTTTTCCTCTTGACTTTTGTGTTTAATATTTTTTGTTTGTGGATGTGACGAAGAGCTTGTTAGCTCAAAACTTTGGGAAACTGTTTTGTAATTGCGCCTTTATCAATGTTTGAAGAGAGAGAGAGAGAGAGAGAGAGAGAGAGAGAGAGAGAGAGAGAGAGAGAGAGAGAGAGAGAGAGAGAAACGTGGCATAGCACGGTCTAGCAAGTCAGACAAAATGGTCAAAAGCTTTCGAGATCTACAAATAAAAATTATAGACACAAAAATGTAGACAGAATATCTTTTTACATGCTCCTTTGAACGATGAAACCAAAATGGATGCGTAGTAACACTGGAACACAGTCGAAATACCGAAGCGCACTTATATTTTCTCATATATACCATATTATATCATTGGTTTTGTGTAATGAATAAATTTGGACAAATTAATATTAACTGTAACGTGTACTTTCGTTATAAAAACATTCTTTCACATCTGCATAATTGCAGATGCCCTTACCATGCAAAGTTGAGTCCACATATGCAGGTACGGCATTCATGTCATATGCATGTACAAAAAATTGACAAAGACAGTATGTTTTCTATTTGTATTACAAATAACATCATATAATTGTCGATACTGATTTCTTCGTACATTGGAAATATTTTATATGTCTTCTTTTTAAATAAATAATATTATACATTATATGTATTTCTATTATTAATTTTTAATTAATCTTTATTACTAATTTATTTCAATAGATGTTGCCAACGTGGACTCGATTCCCAACATGAATTAACAAACACAAACTAGAGAAGAGAGTAGAAAACTTTATGAAAAAAAAATCAATCAAAAATGCTAAAAAAAACAACAAAAATGATGAAAGCATCGTCTATACTGTGACAAAAGAATTTTGACTGTGCGACTACAAGTATTTGTAGCGATGGCGATAAACCATTGAACAGCCAAAACTTGACTGTTCCACTGTACTTAGTTGGATTACCAAAAATGTGGAAAAAATGAGGTCATAATAACATTTGCAAGAGATAATTCATGAATATTTAGTCATCATTATCTATATTTTATTTTTATGAAACATTTTGAATAGGTCGCATGTAAATCCATGGAAAGCCGGAAAGATGTCTGAGACATGGTGTTAAGATCCCAGCATAGTAGAGTTAGGACTTCGCTGCAAACATAATCAGAGCATGATATAAGTTACCTTTTAAATACACACAAAAGAGGTATAACATTTGATGCTTAATTATATGCATTTGCGTACAATTTATGCCTTAACCGCATCACGATACCTGCAAATTAGTTTTCAGAAGACAAAGGTATTTAGATCGCAATAATCTAATTTTCAGCAGGAAGGGCGCTTTTGTGAATTTGGGTGCGGTTGAAGTAATTAATGTGCTTTGCTTTGAATGTAATTTTAACTGATACACAGATAGATATATGTGTATATGTATGTATATAAGCATCTATTACGATCGATACAGTGACACACATGCACGCACACAAATATGTTGTATATGGTTTAAAGCTACATTTAAAACAAAATCTATGTTTCATACTATCCATTTATATATTTATATATCTGCCTGTCGATCGGTTTGTCTGTAGGTCTAAAGTTTGATCGTTCGGCGTTACATTTCTCCGTCAAACTTTTTCTTAACATTTTGTTTTAAAAAATTAGACAACTGGTGACAGTGACGGTAGTTGTTATAAATTTCTATAAGATTCACATGTATTCGTTGTGATTGTTAGAATCCAAGAATTTTAATACACAACGAAAAATGTCTTTGCTATTAATGTAATGTATGTCAGAAGGATATGAATCAATTTAAATACTGATGAAAATATAAGTTTGCCAATTATTAAAATTTATGCCACAAGAAAATAAATAAATTCATTGCAAAACTCTTTGTTACTAGAACCTACAGCTGTTTTAACACATATTTCGGTCTACAGCGCAATTTGTGTCCAAATTTACAAACGCGAAACAGTTCATTTCAATCGAAATAGGAGATCTAGCTTGATTTGCATTAGATGTGTAAATATTTAATCTTTAAAACGTATCTATTTGCGTAGCTAAAATCAGACACTTCCTTCATTTTTTGGTGTTGTTATTTATGTATCATGTTCTTTCATTGTACCTAAAGAGTGCTACACGTTTTTATTTCGTCATTCTGCGTGGAATGCAAGGGATAGTATTTGGATCCTAGACCGCCTTATTCTAATTAAATTAATCCATTTTTTGTTTCCGGAATGTACAAAAATAGAGAGGTCGTTTCAAAACATGTTAAAATATATGATTCAGTTACTCACTAACTCCGGTGTATTCCAGTCTGAAGCCCTGATACGGGTCACTGTCATCCGTCACAAATTCTACAGTAATGTTGTTTGTTGGGAATGACAGAGTGCCGGGGGAAGTAGAACCGCAGAATGGCCCTTGAAAAAATGAGGTGAAAACGTTTAGGTTAGAGGTTATGGAGGAGTCATAGGTGTTAACTTATGAAAGTATTTTCAACTTTGATTTTATTTTCATTGTCTGAAAATTGAAATCACCCCCGAGTGAATTGGTGAAGGTGGAGGTAGTGAATACATTACTGGGAAGAAATTGATATTGCATTTTGATAAGAAAGAAATAACAAAATTATTGATACGAAAGAGGTAAGTTACAGGTGAAAGAATTTAAGATGAATTATAGTACAAAGCATGGGAAGAGGAATTTTCCCCTATATTATTTACAACATAGACTTATGTGAGCTGTATTATATAGTCTATATTTCTGGTAATTTTAACGGAGAAATAATATGGAGAATCAAAGAAGCTTCATTGTAGACAAATTTTTATATTTGAAGATAGGCTTAAGCGCTTTAAGATATATACAATTAATGAAAACAAAATATAGATGACAATTCTCTAGATTCACCGTATGTGAACAGCTATTACATAAAGGTGTAGACTGGATTCGATCTATCTTGAAAATGATTTTTACTATTCTTCTGTTACTGTTATATTCCGAGTCAGAGCCTTTTACGCACAATTGGTCCGTTTATCGTCTAGCTTTGGAAGCTATGTTTAACATGTCTTGACACACTCGGAAGTCGGCTATGATAGCTGACAAAAATGCCAGCATGGAGAGAAACTTTCGCCGGATTTGATGGGTTTGAACATTAGCTGTATAGAAATAAAGGCGAACGTTTAGGATAACCATATGTCATTTTCCACCATAAATATAGCTAAAACCCATGAACACGTCTGTCATTGTTTCTGCATAAAAATCCAATTTTTCCGCTTATTAATTACGTGCAATCGGAGCATCTTCGGTATTTTCCCTTCAAAAAATCTCGGATGTATCACAGAAAACTTAATAAGTTCCGGTGTTTTCCAAAGACGGCGCTCTAAAGATTCGTATTTTGCATAGGGTTAGAATTTTAAAGAAAAGAATTTCATCGGGTTTCCTCACTGGCTATACTGGCTATTTAAAAAAAAAAGATCTTGTGTATCTTAGGTATTGTTCTAAGAACCTTTAATTCCCTTTATTTTGGTGTGTGATTGATGGGTGTAATATGGACTATAGAGTATACAGCTTGGCCTTACTCCAGATGTGCATCTTTCAAAAAGTGCTAGCTCCACTTGGTCATTTTCACTTCCTGGATTTTAGAGGTAAATTGTAAAAAAAGAGCCGAGAACTTTTTTTTTACATTTAATATATTTGGTAATTCATTCATTGCCCTTTCAGTAGCTGGTGTTGTCCAGTTGGGCAAAACTCATTTTCCCTATTTTAATAGGTGCTCAAGATAGTGTACTTTACACTAATTCAGGCTGATTTTTGTAGCACGATGGAGCAGTCATTTTAGCTGTGGGCTTAGATCATGTACAATTTCCACACGTACAACATCCAAAGAAATTTCAGCCACATTATATCAAAGTAGCATAGAGATATGCCAACATTCTCTCCACTGTGCGTGTTTCAAATGCAAACAACTTCACCTTACACAATTCACTCTTTCAAAAGTACAGAATAACTGGTGAGCGCCCCAAAATCCGATAACTTCTATTTAGGCATGATGGGTTTACGGACCACGTGCTAGATTTACTTACCTCCGTCATTGAAGAGCTTGAAAACGTACAAAGCTACACACATCAGAAACTGAAGATTTGACCACGATATTGCTCCAATGAGCATAGGCAGCTTTACGTTTTGCAGAAACACATATTAACACATTTTTACGAAGAATTTTGTTTGTTAAAATTACAAATCACAATCAAGACATTTATTAGATTGGCTTTAGCGGGGCAGGTAAATAAATGAAGTAAAGGGGCCAAGTGTTTGGAACTGTTTTGTTATTCTTAATATACAAACGTGTCTACGAAACTTGTCTGTAAAAGAATAGTAACTAAAATTGTATAGCAAACTGCCAAATAGCAGAGACTCTTACTTAGTGGCGATGGTGTGGAGGGGTATCGCCGAAACAGTCATTCTGAATTTTAATTTATGAGAACTAACATATCACGTGAGGGGACCACTTGAAGAAATACTACATCATTGCATTAATAAAAACTTTCTTTTTTTAAAAAAAAAAAACAACTTAAAAGCTACTTTCAGTTAATAATAAATTTCTTAGCTTGAAATGTGTTTAACTAGGCTGCGCACTGCTTTGTCGCGCAAGAATTCTGTGCTGTTTGACTATTTTATTTTCCCTAAAAATGGGGAAATCAATCCGCCCTACATACGAGTTTGTTTCTGACTTGAAAGAAAAGACCTAGGTTGGTCCGACTGTAGATGTCTGTTCGAGGCTTAGTGTATTAATAGAGTAATAAAAGCCAAAAAGCAAATAGTAAAACCACTGTTCGAAAAAGAGAAAAAATAAAATAAAATCACCATCGCACTCTCATGAGAACATACATGTAAGTAGCATTGGTGACGTAAGGAGCATTAACATTATCCCATATGTTTACATTGTGGGTGTCTTGGGTCATTAAAGGAACTCTTATGTTAAAATCAACCATAGGATTAATAGGACTAACATTGAGTGTAACTGGTAACATTGTTGGAGGTAGTTAACCTTAATTGGAGTTACACGGTAATATTGTTAGAGCTGACCTCAAAATAGGTGCCACTATAGGCACATACCATAAACCCTATTTTAAAATTGTCCATAAGTTTACATTGAAATCCATTCTAGTATTAAATTCCCATTGTGCCCTATAACTGTTTCAGCTCTTGGGGTCTAACATGAACCAACATTAGTCCAATTGGGGGCATAACGGGAATTTAACATACAAAAAGGTAGTTTGGGGCATAAGGGAAAATGTAATCTTAATTTGTTTTAATTACAATCAAATACACACTTTACTACCCAGCATAAACGTCTACAATCCAGCGCCCTCTTTTGATTGCAATCCAAAACACCAGCGACTATCTAATGCAAAGGATAGAACTGATAATAGACACATGCTGTACTTATATACTATGACACAAGAGGGGAGTAGGATGTAAAAGGTGAATGAAATAGACAATAATATACTTAAACAAGTAGACACTGGTAGGTGCGTTTATACACACGCTATACTTACAGACATACACATAAGGGTCTACTGGAAATGCAGTGTTAAAATGTTTAGATTCTATCCAAGACATACTCTACTATTCAGCACCCTCTTTCTGACTGCAATCCAACACACACCCAAAGTATTGTGAATTAAATCCCAAATAATCCTAAATATCTTATCACAAGTCCAAAATTATAGAATGTTCCGAATGAATTCCAATAGTCTTGAATGTCCTGATTTCCAAAATGAGGCAATCCATAATGTCTTTGAATAAGTTCTCAGTAATTCCAAAATAATCTGTTAATCCATAGTCAATCAGCACTTAGTAATAATTGAAATTAATAATTCTTTTCAAATTATATCTTAATACAACTGTAAATCTGAACAATGGATTCCACAGACTGATCTTAAAATAGGAATGATGGGACCGCTCCGGTGGCCTAGTGGTTAGAGCGTCCGCCTCAGATGCAGGAGGTCGCGGGTTCGAACCCCAGCCGAGTCATAAAAAAGACATGTCTGCGGCATGATGCTCCAGTGCAAGACATCACTATAAACTGTCACACTGCAGACATCGTAGCGATATGACCGAAAAATTGTTAAAGCATCGTTCAAAATCTAAATCACACACACACACACACACACACACACACACACACACACACAATAGGAATGAATTATTTCTTTCTAAAGACCCTATTTATACACATCCACACATGACCTAAATACGTGTCATTCTAATGGAAAATTCCATCCATTTTGTTTCTAGACATTCTAAGCTCATAAACATGCTATTTTAATGTACAATCATAGACAAAAGTTATCTATGTTAGCATGTTATTTACAAATGAACATTATCGTTAAGTAACATCTATAATCATGGAAAAAAGTTAAGCACACAGTATAGATATACATAACAAGATACAAAAATACTATCATGCAATGGTAGGAGTGTTTATATACACACGCAAGACTTACATACATTACAAACCTACTATCACACAGCAGGGGGTAAATAGGATATAAAAGAAGGGAATGAAATATACACGTACGCAAGCAAAGGGTAGTAGTGTTAACACTTATGTTTACACCAATACGATATCACACCAAGCCAAATCAAAGCGTAGTAGTGTTTATATACACACTAAACCCACAAACACATGAAGGGGTTGCCAGTTGTGACAAAGAGGAAGGGATCTTCAAGACCCAAGACTTCTGCACCTTCTATGATTACATCGACGTTTACAACTGATACGCTAGCAGCAACAGCAGTTACTACTGCCACTAACAAAGAGCAACATGAGTAGGACATGGCCGTGGAAAGTGATTAAAACTGTTAGAGCTGACGATGTCAAGTTATTAAGTTTTTATTTACTATTTAAAGAGAGACAAAAAACAACAACAACAAAAAAAAAACTCAATGGTCGATTCATGACCACCTGTATCTTTTAGAAAGGAGATATTACTCATCGACTACCAAATTAAATAAATGGTAATTCCAGTTAGACCCCAGGAGTCGAAACATTTATAAGACACAACGGGATATTTCGATCTAAACCGATGGACAATTTTAACATAGGATTTATCATACGCACCTTTAGTGACACATATTGAGGTAAACTCTAATAACGTTACCATGTAACTGCAATCAAGGTCAGCCACTTCTAACAATTTTACCATTTACATGTAATGTTAATCCTATGAACACATTTAACATCGGATTTCTCGTTATGCCCCTAAGACACCCATAATGTAAACATATGGGCTAATGTTAATGCTCCTTATGCACCGCTACTATACATATATATATATATATATATATATATATATATATATATATATATATATATATATATATATGCTATATATATATATATATATATATATATATATATATATATATATATCGTGATCCATATTTTCGCACATGCGGACTTTAAACTTACCTTTGTGTAGGGTACGGTCAGGATTAAAGATATTAATTTTGTCATAGGTACAACTAGAATCTTCCTCTAGGTCGAATGTGTCCACAAAATGTAGCTGTATAACCTAATAATAAAAAGTAACAGTCAAACTGTTTCAAAAACATATTCTGAGTAAAAAAAAAATATAAACAAAGTCGAACATTCAGTAATTGTTTTAAAAAGAGAATGAAAATTCAATGCCAATACTGGCTATACATTGAAATTTGCCATTGTCTTCATTTAATAAATGTACATGGCTGAACCTTTACCTCAAACGTATAGGTTCCATAATTGTTCGTCTCGGGTTTAGTTGTAATCTAAATTGAAAGATTGCACACCTGGCAAGGTTCATGCCAAAAACAGACATTACAGATGTTTTTTGCATAATTCCTATTTGTTTCTCTCAGTATCATAGATTTGGGGAAGTTTAGCGAAATAAGTTTGACGACGATAAATGTTTACATATCGGTTGTAGTTCACCTTACCAGTTTTCATTTATACCACTAAAAATTCTCTAAAATGGATAGCAAACCAAACAAAACGTTGCCGGTGGTAAATGCGGCTCATATTTTGGATAAAAGTTTGCTCTAAAATCTCACTCGTGCCCAATTACTGAAAAGCTTGTTTGGTTCCGAGCATTATGTGCTAACATTGGCGTTCCTGTGCCATGAGATAAAACCTTGGCCCCATCAACATCAGCGACTCTGCCTAGATGTTAATTATTTCGGTGAGAATGGTGGTCCGCATTCAACCGGAGAAATTGCAAAAGTGTAATAAATCGATGAAATGCTTAGTTTCGTCGGAAAATCTTTGTTCCACCATAGCATTGGGTATTTCTGCCTCATTGAACATAGTCTGGTTCGTCTGGATACAGTGCAATCCTTGGCACACACTATTATATTCATTTTGGTTTTTGGGACCAAGACTAGGGAAATTATAATTTACCTTATATAAAAAAAATCTTTCAAGCCGCTGACAAAAGTAGGCGGTCAATCAAGGTTTTAGTGACCACAAAATAAGTGAATTAGGTCGCTGAAAATCAGATATATTTTTTAAAAAAAATAGATCAGGTTAAGCAATAGGTTCTCCGTCTTATAAGAATTTCCTTCTATTTCCCAAGGATTGCTTTCTTTCTTTTTTTTCAGGTCTGGTAAGTTTCTATAGATCTGATGCTTTCTTTGATAGCCAGACCGTTCAACTTTGGCATCTATGCGCCTACCCGCCGTTTGACGACAATGAGTTTATGAGGGTTCTCTACTGACTTCTTATGAACAGCAATAGAAACAGGATGCTCTCTTGAAAGTTTGCGCTGGATGTTCAATACTTTTAAACCGTGACACATTTACGTCTACCCGCCAAGACGCAACTGCCATGGCCGTAAGAGGGTGATCCTTGTACACAGCAACAGAGACAGAATCTACGGCTATAACGGCACCAATTGCACGAGCCTGGGGAAAAGGGTGCTTACTGTGTACGTAACATTTTTTCAAAAATAAACAAGCTGTTATTATTGCATTATGTAAGAGTTGTCGTTTGTCAGGCTTAAAAGTAAATTGAGTTTCTTGGCAACGTGTGAGATTATGGTAATTTTTATCTATGTCATATTATATATTTCTTATGATTTTTTTAAATTGTGATGCACATCATTGAAATTTCTCCATTGTGACTGGATAACCATTACCCTGTCTAGTTCCAAGAGTTATCTCTCTTGAAAACAATGGTGTACCTTGTTCTGCCCTTGCCAAACTGACAATCTAACTTTGCTCTCTATGACAGCGTGTGACACGCATGCTGAAGCAGGTCATAAAATCTGTTCATTTCATTAAACGTTAGCACAGAGGTCTATTGCAGGTCATAAAATCTGTTCATTTCATTAAACGTTAGCACAGAGGTCTATTGCAGGTCATAAAATCTGTTCATTTCATTAAACGTTAGCACAGAGGTCTATTGTTAAATAGTTGGTACCGTGCTGCGTTTGGGGCCTATCTACAAAGCTTTATCGTTGAACTGTGGAAACCAACTTTCAATAACACGGGAGATTGAACTTTTAAGATACGGGCTCCCTGCCCATTGACGTATGAAGATTTCTTGTTGCATGGGTCCATTTACCCTTCATAGTATTCTCAGATGTTCTTTCATGCGACCACTGTCCTTTGCGCATTGTTTTGTAAATATTCTGATAACTTGGCATGGACGTACGCTTACTTATCATAAGTTTCCTTTCCAATAACATAATGCATATTTACTGTTTCTCACCTTCATCATTGATGGCATTTGTTTACATCTGTTTTGTTTATTAGATGAAGTCCATTTTCCAACTGTTATCGATTTCGCGCTCACAGCAATATTGCAAATACCAAGATACCGTATTTTTTTGCTGTATTTGTTATACGCACATACTTTTGACGTTATATATCTCCTATGAGTGATTTGTCTAGTGAAAATTCTGTTTTCGCTCTATCTCCATTCCGTCAACTATTGATGTTGTAGTGTGTGTGTATGTGTGTGTGTGTGTGTGTGTGCTTGTGTGTGTGTGTGCGTGTGCATTGATCTTGTTCTCACGATCCCGTCATATATAATAATAACAAGGAACCCGTCTGTGCTTACCTCCCTTTCAAATACTTATTACCTACACTTTCTTACCTTTGCCTGTGCTCATGACAACATATCACATAATCTATTTACTCTCGTTAAGGAAATGTATGGAAAGTGTGAGTGGGTACCGAGTTTCACGTCAGCTTTGGTGCGTAGCCCGCTTTTTAAGAGTCAATTTATTCAAGGTTTCTTGTCATTTGATCTATCAATTTGTATTTATCGCGGCTTCATCGCACTGACGGAATTTTCCTGAAAGGAGCCTTTAGCACCAATTCGTTCAAGGGTTGATGCGTTTTCACTCTGGAAGGATATTTCTTTCCACCGCCTCATCATACTTCCGTATAGTATACACCAGCAGAAATACAGCTGAATATGACTACATATATTATATATCTGATATGACTACGTATATCGTACAGCTGAGATGACTGTTGTGAACTTTGTTTCACCAGTGCAGCAAGGATAGTGGTTATCTTAAAAGCATATACTACGGAACAACAATGGTACGATCCTACATGATTGTGTCAAAAGCCTTAAAGCTTCGAAGTGACGCATAAACTCGAAACATCTTAAAGCACGAAGGCTTCCTGCTTGTAACGCAGGTCCATTGAAGTCGGCAGAGCACTAATTACCTCTGCAAGACTCAAACCCAAGACCTGATATTTCTTTAATGTATCAACCATTAGGCTTCGGTAATCTATGCATTAACGAATTTAAACATTGTCATCAGTTTCTGTAAAACCCACATTGTCATGGACCTGTCTTAATCATGGTGTGACATGTTCGTTTCGGTCCTATTTAAACTGTTTCTGCCACTACTGCTAATAATGACGATGACGACTAACTAGACGACGACGGTCACAACGGTGATGATAATGATCACCATCACATGCATTATTATTATTATTATTATTATTATTATTATTATTATTATTATTATTGGTAGCAGTAGCAGTAGTAGTAGTAGTAGTAGTAGTCTTACCAGATTGCCTGGTACCACGATCACCCATCTGCAGTGTTCGTTGTTACCATAGTTCTGTGGATAATTTGGACTGGTAATGAATCCATGCTCTCCTGTATAAACCGCCTGGCCACAATTGGAAGCTGCAGCACAAAAAAAAAACAGGCTGTTAATCTTTATTATGACTGTAGACATCAATCCGTTCAAGATCTTGGAAGTAAATTCCAACTCTTTTGCTTTGTTTATCAGGACAAATAAGATCTCGCTTGTACAAAATAAACGTGTCCAATATGCTATAAAAGACACCCATCTTAACAAAAGACTTGTTTGTTGTGTGTGTGTGTGTTGGGAGCGGGAGGTGGAGTGGGCCATCCAGCATAGTTAGGCAAACAAGTTCAATATGGCAACTCCGTTCTTTTCCCAAGTGATTGATTAATCTTTGGACCCTTCACGTGCTATATACATTTACCGTATGTTCGAAACAGATTTGTCCATCTTGAAAAGTAAAAATATATAATGAATGCGCGTGCGCTCGAGCGCGCGCGCGCGCGTGTGTGTGTGTGTGTGTGTGTGTGTGTGTGTGCATATTGAATCCGTCAAAGAAAACTGCCTTCTATAAGTGTGACATATGATTGGCATGAATGTTGTGCGAAATGGGTTGAATGGTGTAGTTTTTTTTGTGTATTTGTCTTTTAATCGCTGAACCACTAGAACGTATCATCTTGTCTTTTCATCTTTATGCAACTAAAATGTGTCATCTTGTCTATTCATATCTGTACCACTGGAACGTATCATCGTGTCTATTCATCACTTTACCACTAGAACGTATCATCATCTTGTCATGTTAATACAACAGTAGATCAATGATATATGGTGTTTACATTTTTATACTCTCGTATATCCCGGGCTTATTCTGTGATGGCGTTTTCCGTCCATTCTTCAGTCCGTTCTCTAACATTTTGTTAAATACAAGGCACGAGCTATTAAAGTGGAGTAACCCAGAAAAATGTTGCATCAACGCTCTGTAGAGGAAAATTATCAGCTGCTTTGACTCTACTGTTGTGAAGCAAAGATGGCTGTTCTCCTTCCTTGTCGATGTAATATAAAGGTTACGATTCAGAAAAGAAAATATAAACACTATTGTTATGTATATTTACTAGGACTTGTATCTGTAATTCTTGGATTATGTTGCGATTTAATTCGCAATACCATAAGTTCTTTTTTCTCATTTTCACTTTGAATTTTAGAGAAATAAATTATTTGTTTAATTTTACAAAGCTTGTTGTCTTTCGCTTTTTTCTGTTACTTATTTTAGGAGCATAGACTTATAACACTATTGACCTTCAAGTTATTATGGTTATTATGGTTACCCAAATGGCCCAGAAGTCATATTTACCCATCTTGCCAAGAATCCAATCTGGCAACACTAATGAACATGAAGTGGAGATCTTATATTTGAATATTTATATTAATCCTGAAACCTAATAATTATATTGCTTTATGTGTTTCCATCTTTAAAATAGAATGGACTTCCTAAAAACGAATCACACCAAAATCCCTTCTCGTGGAAAAAGCATGTAGAGGTGTTTAAAAATCGACTGTCTTCATGTCTCAGCTAATTTCACACACTTGCTATTTCGATTACGTACACTACACTTCAGCGACACAGTGAACACTAACGTCAACATCGCTGTAAATATAGGCGTTTCAGTTCTCCATCGCACATGTTTTTAACGGCGATCGTTCTTGCAAAAACCTTTGGATCAACATTAACAATGTTAAATATGTAAATTTTGTTTTCAAGATTTAAAATTTAAATTTGTATAAGCGATTACTTACATTGGGTGACCACACAGCTGATTTCGTCCGTGTCATCACCGCAGTCCGAGTCCCCATCACAAAGCCACTCCTTAGGAATACATGAGTGGTCAGTCGGGCACATGTACTCTGAAGCTTGGCAGCCACCTTTCCCACCTAGGAATATATGTATCGCGAGTGAAATTGTTTATTATTCCTCTGTACATCATTTGTACAAAATGTGAAAGAGCTAGACCAATCATGTCTTCTTCCTTTTTTGTATGGCCTTTTAAAATCCAATACAGGAATAGATCAACAAAAATCTCAATTAACCGTCAGTAGGCCTGTACCACTCGAGGTGTTCTGAAATTCATTAAAACTGAATAGGTCATTCATATTTCTGTGCATCATCATTAAATAATTTTTGTAAGATTATTGAACCAGTCGTACTGTGAAGACAATTAGCAAACGGTACGGCCTGCACAAGGTGCAAACCTAAATTCGATTGTTAGACGCTATAAATAAAGGTACAAAGGTACATGGTATTCAGTTCAAGAGATAAGTGATATAAAATAATATGTTTAGCATGAAAATTCGAATCTCGGTATCAAGAAAGTTTGTGCATTTGTTTACATGTTTGGACACCATTAAAATGTTGTCAAAACAAGTATTTGTTACCAATTTACCTACAAGAGAATACAAGTTTAGAACTTCAAACAATATACATTGTAATGCTTTATAAGCATGCTTGATTGAAATAATACATGTACTGAAGCATCGCGATAAGCCCGAAATGAACATGTTCACTTAGGTAAGAGACGATTTACTTAAGATAGCATAAAAACAAGTAGTCAATGAACATGTTCAAGTGCGTAACAGCCATTTTGGCCAACGCTGTGAAGTAGTCAACATACAAGACTACCAATAGTGTAAACGTATTTGTTTGTTGTTTTCATATTTTTGCTGTTAACCTAACCAAATAATTTATAACATATATTGAGCCGTTTATAAAGTTTGTCAATAAATAAGAACAAATGAACGCGGAATGCATCCTTTTACTCATGGGGTATTTTCGCTTGAGTCCACATTGACTGGAAAGGTTTAGCCAGTTTCTGTACCATGTGCAAGCCTCCGGCTTTGCAGACATCATATGGCATTATATCTACTCCAGGAGCTTTGCCATTTGATGGCATGTCAATTGCTTTCTCAGTTTCTTTCAGCGTTGATGGGTCAGCAAAAGATGTGGGTTTTTGTTTTCCTCCACACTAATAGATGATTGCTGGTTGAGAACGTTGTTGAAGTGTTCTGCCGTCAATGTATTATCTTTTATTTGTCCGCGAGTAGTTTGGTGAAATCAGCGCTCAGAATTGGAGACGTTGCTGATGAATGTGGCCTGTGAACTATCTTTAAAATATCATCAAAGTTCTTCATGTCATTCAGGTCTGCGTAGGACTGATTATTATCAACACTATTGCTCAGCCAGAAGTCTTGCAGATCTCTCATTTTGCCCTTGTTGTTGAAGGCTGCCTTTGTAGATGATGAAGTTCTGTCTTCCGAATATGCCATTTGGAGCCAATGTTTCTTGTTTATTAGTCCCTGTATAGCAGAATAGAGCTAGTTCTCATCTAACTAATCTTCATGTTTATATGTGATGAGATCCAGGGTTTTGAATGCAGCCGAATACATGGGGTGGGTGGGTGGAGTTACCTGCATTGTGACATATTTTTCTTTGTTCTGACACTTAATATGGAGCTTTGAATATATATATATATATATATATATATATATATATATATATATATATATATATATATATATATATATATATATATATATATATATATATATATTTCTGTCCGTGATATCTATTTTGTTTCTGTTCTTAACCAATTCAGGCAAATCAATGTATGAGTTCTCCAGTGCGATTGGTGTACATGCACACATACATATACATATATATGTTAAATTCTGTCACACATCCAATATGAAATTTCGCTGATCCTGACGGCCACATGTGGTATATAAATTGTTAAATAAGCGCTTAGTGACATTATCAATTGCAGTATATTTTGAAACCATGTCTAGAAGTGAGAGGTTTATATACTCTTCTCGTTTTACTTCCTCGATGCGTCATTTCCTACATATGACTGTTAAATCTGCTTGTACATTTACGGAACCAATGAATGGAGTTTTTCTACTTATTGTCTTCTTCAGACATGGTCCAATCTTATTGAGAAATTTATACAAATATTAAATATAAATCTATATTCGTTCAGAATTCGCTTAAATGAAACCCTATGTATTTTTTTATTTCTTTTTTAGATTTTGCTTCTTCATACGTCCCCATTCATATCTAGTTGGCAGATGCATTAAAAGGTGTTGATTTATTTTGACATTGGTTCACTGGGTAAAGATGTGAAACTCCAAAGGACATGATTCACCACTGTTTGATGTCACACTCCCTCGGCTCATACAAAGCATCACAGTCTACTGTAATACTTGAATGAATGTGTCAACTATAGAAAGCGGGAGCGCTTCGTAATTAAATATGTTCATTATTTTAAATACTGGTCATATCACCGTAAAGTTTTCAATGCTGTATAGTTCATTTTTATACGTAATTTTTGCCAAATGATTTTAAATGGCGTCTGTGAGATTATACTTAAAAGGAGATACAATTAAATGCGTGAATAATATACTTATTTTTAAATTATCTCAGAAATTGTTTATATATGTTTTAAATCTTGAAAATATATTTTGGTTTAATCTGTGCTAATATTTCAATATACTCACTACTAAGGATCTATACATATTTTCTTTAAAAAAAAAAAAAATTGTAGCATTTGTTTTAGTAACGTTAAGTCACATGAATAGATATTTTGAAATATTAGATTGAGTAGTAAGATCTGTCACGTTTGGTATATTGGGATATATAGTCGTAATAGACTCTGCTGAAGGTGTATATAAGGGGAGAACTGAGCAATCAGATTCATTCCTACTTTGGGTTCATTCTTATTTCTTGTGTTCCTCTTGTAACATCAAGTCTGCAGACGTGTTTTATGTTGTACTTGAAAAACATTTTTTTGGGGACTCTTCAGTGGAAACAGAAAGTGCTCATTGGACTATAATATTACTTTGGAACTGTTGTAAATTATTCACAGGAGTTCTGTACAACGCTATTTTGACAACGTCACGATTCTTGGCAGATCAGCACATTCAGGTTCTGAAATTTATACCGAACTTTTCATTCTTTTGGACTTTAGTAAGCCTTTTTCCGGATTATTTCGGATTCACTTAATAATACTGTATGTTCCTCTCACATTTTCATTTGTAACTTTTGTTATTAAATTATTTGTTAAGTTTTACAAAACTTGTTCTTTTGCTTTTTTTGTTACTTAGTTTATGACTATAGAGTCGTAACACCGCGTATTGGTCTCATTTCCGTTGTGGTACGAAGATTTCGTTGAAAGATTACGTTTCAGACTGATTAAGAAGAAATATATATCCATTTGGGTTAATTGCATTAGTCACATAAAATCATCAATTATAATTCAATTATAATCAGGATAAATACAAATCTGATCGATAATGACAAGTTTAGACCGCCTTCAGCTCTTGTTTACAGAAGTAGTGGTTGGAAGGGGAGGAGGGGGGAGCTAGCAACCTAAATCTAGTCTCGTTGTACAAGACCTATCACGTGTCTTCTTGAGAACTTCGCAATATGTGTGTCTGGTAAAGGTCTATATAAAGGCCCTCAGGGTGGTTTGAGTTTGTGACCCCTGGTCTATATAAACGATTGTAACGCTCACATTCAGATGGACAATTTTAAGAGGCTATAACTTCAGCAAAATACTACACAACATATGTTTTAACTCTTTACCATTGTATGTGTTGGGGGAAAATATGAGAACTGAGGTAAGGGAAATAATTTGTACATATTATTAAGCTATTTTGTTTTGTTGAAATTACTGATAAAATAATATTGGGTAAATTCAAATAGTTGTGTCAGATTAGTAATTGGACAGGTTGATGCTTTAGCTAGTTACCTGCTTTACACATCTATTGAACGTTATATACGTAATGACTCAAGATTATAGTTGCCTCCAAATTTCCCGGATGCAGATCATGTAGTTTTTAATTGCATAGAGGATGATATAAAGGACTTGTTGAAATTTCTGAGCGAAACGCATATTAACGTCACATTCTCAAGTAAATACGCTTGCCAGAACATGTCTTACAAACTGATTTCGCAATCTATTCTGTACCGGTCTGAGATTAATACAAACTGAAGCTACTGTAAGGAACAAATCAGTATACGGACATGAGACCATAACTTACGTATGCACCAGCATATCAGTGTATCACTTCGACCAGTTTGAAGTCCTTTCTTAAATGGATTTCAGGTACATTTGCAACACAACATGTTTCGAATTTAATGAACTCCACGCCTTGACACAGAGCAAAACATTTTCAATGACAGCTCAATATAATTTCTTAAAAAATTTAATTTATATTGTAAGGACTTATTAGTTTTGTGGTGTTGAGTGACTGAGTTTTTGTTGCCATCGTCTTCAACATATAGGAAGATTCGACCAGTATATCCCTAATTATATTTTTATTATCCATCAATAACGTTCATACCTGGGGGGGTTGATGGACAGCTTCCTGTCTCGTCAGAGTCATCACCACAATCGTCATCCCCGTCACAACGGTACGTCTGGTCAATACAGTGGCCGTTTTCACACAAAAACTTGCTTGATGGACACGTCACTAAAATGATTCAATAATGATAAAAGTTATATATTGTCTGGTGGTGGAGAAAATGTGAAAGCAACGACGTAGATGATGACGATGACAAAAAAACCACAACTTCGATGATCATGATAGTAGCAATATAACAGATAATTAGCTATCTCTCCTGTACTTGCAGGGCTGCTTTATAACGAGGGCCATATCCTCACAAATAGACAAGAATACCAGTAAAAAGTAACTGGTATTCATGTGCAGACCTGTTACTCTTAACAGTACTATATATTTCTGATATTGGCTATTTTAATTTAAACTAAAAAAAAATGGAAACTGTAAAATGTTACATCTGCAGCCGATAACAGAAAATAAGAGATGGAAACACATGAAGTTAAGTATAACAGATGTCAGCAATGTACAAAGAAACATGCAAGTGATCGCGATTGTTCGACGGCTTATTGCTACATATCGGAAATCATTGATGACGAAAGGTATAAATATACTTAAGAAGGAATTACGCAAGTGTGCTATAGTTTATGATTTCGTTGAATATGGAACATTATGCTGCTAATTCATTTGTACCGATACGGTATCGTGGAGCAGAATACAGCTGTTGGGACATAAAAAGAGACAGGCACCATTCAATAATATAGTTTCTCATTCACTTTCTGAACACTAAGACTAAATTTACAAAGGTGACCCTTGAAAGACTTAGCATATGCACATATTCTATTTAAACAAATTTTTGCTTTGAGTACAAGAAGTTTTGTTCTGTGGTTCTGGATTTCATTATTTACAAACAAACCACACGCACGCACACACACACACACACACACACACACACACACACACACACACACACACTAAAGCAAAATACCACAAGAAGAAAAGATATTCATTAACATTTGATAATTTGCATCGTTCTTTAATCCCTTTAGGCTAATAAACAATTTCACGCTTAAGGTAAATTTAGCTTTTCTAACATTATTTTTATTAGATGTAATCCCTGACAAAGTTTTCAATGCCGTTTGAATTTAACTATATTTAATTTCAGTTTTTGTCAAGATCTAGAATAATGTAGATGGTCCCCAAGCTGTAACATAAAACCAGCTGAAAACGATTTGTTAATTTTTTAAATATCAAATGTGAAATCAATACTAGTTTCGTACTTACAGCTTTTATTATTTTTGTATTATAAGCTGGGAAGAATAAAAATTAACCTTACGATCTGCATTCATTTACTCTTTAAATTTATTCATGGTCATTTCGAAGTATTATTTTATCCTTGATGCAATAGTTTATGCTGTTTTATACTATTGGAAATATTTCAACAAAATCAGTTCTCTGCTATGAAACTGGATAATACACCATTTATATTATTAATCGTATTGCTGAGACTTCTTTGGTATGTGGTACCTCCATGATAATAGAGTTTTCCATTATTGGAGCGTAATTTAAAACATAAAATTCCAACAGGCAGAAATGAGTGATTTTCCATTTCCTTTGCACCCCTTTACGTGCTTTGCGTTTACTTTGTCTCCTCAAATATCATAATATACTTTCAACACTTATTTCTCCTTTAATTTCTCCATAATGACTATTGAGTGGTGTTCGGGGTGCTCTGGGAGGGGCATGTCGTGCTCTTTCGGGAGTAGCTTGTCCACCGTTGGTCCCCACCAGGCGCTCAGCTCTCACCTGTGGCTCCAAGAAGCTGTAGCATGCACAGCGGCCACACCACGGGCAACGGCTTCGACTGGCCGGCTAAACCATGTTGAGGGTAGCCGACGGGTCTCAAACCCTCGGTTAGTTAGGAGCTTGCCTATCCTTGCATGCAAAGCCAGCTTCGGCAGACTGGGCGGAAGAGATCAACAGTATGATCCAACGGCCAAGAAGGCGAATCTGCAAACGCTTTGTGGAGAGCGCAGGGCATGACTAGGCACTGAAGACGTCATGGCCATTCAATGCAGCCGAAGTACTAACCAGCCGTGACGAATCTTCTAACCACTGGGTCCCAACTACCAAGGGCGAGAGAGTGAGGCTGTCTCTGTGCAAAGGCTGTTTCACTTAAATCTCCTTCACGCACAGGTTATGTTGTGCACTCATCATCCAGCATCATCACACTCATCATCACCTACCAAAGTCCTACGGCGATGGGCGACTGGCGAAGCAACAGGTGGAGATGACCACTGGAGTTGTAGTCAGAGACCTGCACGTAGGCGGCCCTTGGACAAGTGGTCGCTCTGCTCTGTACCCAGGGCAGCAGAACAGTTCGGCAGCATCCAGGGCGACTGAGCAGACCTTTTTAGGACAGCGCTGCTCACCTTGTATAGGGAGGGGCCTAGAAAAGGTGGCCTAAAAAATAGCCTGCCCTTCAAAATCTGGCCAGCTTGCCGCGGCTGGCAAGATCATCCACATCTGCGGTCGAAACCAAGAAAGAAAGAAACTTATTATTGGAACATGGAACATCCGTACTCTTATGGACAAAAAGAACATAGCAAGACCTTACAGGAGAACAGCCCTAATTGCTAAGGAGCTTTCACGCTACAGTATCGATATTGCGGCCTTGAGTGAAACCAGGTTTGCAGAGGAGGGTTCTCTGATGGAGCTTGCAAGCGGCTACACCTTCTGGAAAGGAAAAGCCCAAAACAAAGACAGGATACATGGAGTCGGCCTGGCTATCAAATCAAGCCTTCTGAAGCAGCTTCCGGACCTGCCTGTTGGTATTAATGAGAGGCTAATGAAAATGTGGCTACCTATAAGCCACAAACGCCACGCAACAATCATCAGCGCCTACGCCCCTACCCTCACGAGCCCAGCGGAAACCATCGAGCAGTTCTATGCGGACCTTAGCTCTGTACTATGCTCAATTCCAGCTGATGACAAAATCATACTACTGGGAGACTTCAACGCCCGTGTTGGCTGTGACTATGGTCAATGGAAAGGTGTACTTGGCAAGCACGGTGTCGGCAAGATGAACAACAACGGCCTGCTGTTACTCAGCAAATGCTCAGAATTTGACCTCCTTATCACAAACTCAATGTTCAGAATGGCGAACAAACACAAGAACACCTGGATGCACCCCAGATCTCGCCAATGGCACCTAATCGACTATGTAATAGTCCGTCAGCGCGATGCCCAGGATGTCCTCATCACCAAGGCCATGCGAGGAGCGGAATGTTGGACAGACCACAGACTTGTCCGAACCACCCTAAAACTGCGCATTGCCCCACATCACCCAAGGCGCCCTAAGCATATGCGCACAGCCTTCAACATTGTCAAACTTCAGCAGTCCTCCATCCAGCTTGATTTCCAGAAGAGCCTAAATGAAAAAATGTCTACCAACGGACCTTTACATGGAAGTGCCTCCGAGAAATGGAACAAGCTCAGGGACATTATAAGAGAGACAGCTATGGCGACTCTGGGCCCCAAGAAGCGAACCCATCAAGACTGGTTCGACGAGAACAACGATGCCATTGAAAATCTGCTTGCCAGAAAAAATAAAGCATTCATGGACTGGCAGAATGACCCAAACTCCATCCCCAAAAAAGACCGCTTCAAATCCTATCAAGCTGAGGCTCAGAGAGAAATCCGCAAGATGCATGACCAGTGGTGGGAAAGGAAAGCTAATGAGGTGCAACGCTATGCCGACACTAACAACCCCAAAGAGTTCTACAGTGCCATCAAGTCAATCTTCGGCAATTCAAAGTCTGGTTCTGCCCCCTTGCTTGCTGCAGATGGCAGTACACTAATAAAGGACAAGGCTGGCATTAAGGACAGATGGAAAGAGCACTTTAGTCAGCTCCTAAACCTGCCCTCATCGGTTAGCCATTCTGCTCTTGAACAAATACCCCAACAGCCAACGCATGACCAACTGAATGTTCCGCCAACGATAGAGGAGTTGAGGACGGCCATTAAACAAATGAACTGTGGCAGGGCACCTGATAAGGATGGCATCCCAGCGGAGGTGTACAAGGCTGTCAGTGAACAGACTCTAGAAGCATTCCACGATGTGCTAACCAGCATCTGGACGGAAGAGGAGATGCCAGACGACCTCCGCGATGCATCAGTTGTAACCATCAATAAGAATAAAGGCACACGTGCAGACTGCAATAACTATAGAGGCATCTCCCTACTCTCCATAGCTGGCAAAATACTTGCTCGCCTCATTCTCAACAGACTTATCGCATCAGTGTCAGAAGATAACCTACCTGAGTCTCAATGTGGTTTTAACCAGACCGTAGCACTGCTGACATGATCTTCGCAGTAAGACAAGTCCAAGAGAAATGCCTTGAGCAGAACATGAATCTGTATGCCGTCTTCGTGGACCTGACGAAGGCATTCGACACAGTCAACAGAGACGCACTGTGGGTAATACTCAAGAAGCTTGGTTGTCCTCAGAAGTTTACCAACCTCATCCGGCTTTTCCATGATGACATGACTGGAGAGATTCTCTCAGACAGTGAACCCTCTGAGAAATTCCCCATATCTAATGGTGTCAAACAGGGCTGTGTACTCGCTCCGGTGCTCTTCAACCTCTTCTTCACGCAGGTACTGCTCCACGCCATCCATGACCTTGACCTTGGTATCTACATTAGATATCGCCTGGATGGATCAGTGTTTGATCTCAGACGCCTAGCTGCTAAAACCAAGACGCTTGAAAGACTCATCACTGAAGCACTGTTTGCAGATGACTGTGCCCTCATGGCCCATGAAGAGATTCACCTACAGACAATTGTGGACAAGTTCTCTGAAGCCTCCAATCTGTTCGGACTCACAATTAGCCTAGGAAAGACAGAAGTCCTCTTCCAGCCTGCCACAAACACTGTCCCTTCACAACCCTGCATCACCATCGGCGACACGCAGCTGGAGAATGTGGACAGCTTTAAATACCTAGGCAGCACAATATCCAATGATGGCTCCCTGGACAAAGAGATCACTGTGAGGATCCAAAATGCCAGCCAAGCACTCGGACGACTTCAAACCATGGTCTTGCAGCACAAGGATATACACTTGTCAACAAAGTTGAAGGTGTACAATGCAGTTGTCCTGATGTCTCTCTTGTATGGCTGTGAAACGTGGACTGTATACCGAAGGCACATCAGTCGGTTGGAACAATTCCACCAGCGCTCCCTGAGAGCCATCATGAGGATCAAGTGGCATGACCGAATCCCCAACCAGGAAGTCCTTGATAGAGCAAACACAGCAAGCATCGAAGCCAAACTGATCCAGGCCCAGCTTCGTTGGACCGGCCATGTCATCCGCATGGATCAAAACAGAATCCCAAAGCAACTGTTCTTTGGCGAGCTAGTCCAAGGCAACCGAAACCAAGGCTGCCCTCACAAGAGGTACAAAGACAACCTCAAGATGCACATCAAATGGGCAGACCTTCAACCGCATCAGCTCGAGCTCACTGCCTCAGACAGAAGTCACTGGCGAGTCCTGACCAGAAAAGCCAGTTCCACCTTCGAGGCTGACCGCCGCCAGCGTCTTGCTGCAGCCCGTGAGAGACGTCACAAAGCTGCGTCTCAGCCACCCCCAAGTACCGGTGTCCCATGCCCCACCTGCAACCGCCTGTGTTCATCGGAATTTGGACTCCGGAGCCACATACGCATCCATCATTGATGAGACTGCACAACATGTCTTCCTCGGCCCTCGAGAGACTACCAATTGATATAAAGGATATACAGTTTATCAATAAAAAAATATTTTGTACAAATTTATATAGTGCATTAGTATTAAGGCCATTAGGATACAAAGTATCTAAATTATGAATCCAGTAAGTTTCTTTTATGTATGCTATATGCTAAAAGAAACTTATTGGAATCATAAGTTAGATGCTTTGTATCCTAATGGCCTTAATACCAATGTGCTAAATAAAATTGTGTAAAATATTTTTTTATATTTTAAATTGATAAATTGTATATCCTTTATAACAATATAATTATATGTATGGCTGTTTGTCTCTATTTTATTATTTTAACCAATTACCAGATTAC
>JAECUM010023342.1:0-35000 GCA_016617855.1 Megalonaias nervosa
TCATACACAGGAAGAATTCGATTTAGGTATTATTAAGTCTTTCATACACAGGAAGCATTCGATTTAGGTATTATTAGGTCTTTCATACAAAGGAAGCATTCGATTTAGGTATTATTAAGTCTTTCATACTCAGGAAGAATTCGATATAGGTATTATTAAGTCTTTCATACACAGGAAGAATTCGATTTAGGTCTTATTAAGTCTTTCATACACAGGAAGAATTCGATTTAGGTCTTATTAAGTCTTTCATACACAGGAAGCATTCGATTTAGGTCTTATTAAGTCTTTCATACACAGGAAGCAATCGATTTAGGTCTTATTAAGTCTTTCATACACAGGAAGCATTCGATTTAGGTATTATTAAGTCTTTCATACACAGGAAGCATTCGATTTAGGTATTATTAAGTCTTTCATAAACAGGAAGAATTCGATTTAGGTCTTATTAAGTCTTTCATACACAGGAAGCATTCGATTTAGGTCTTATTAAGTCTTTCATACACAGGAAGAATTCGATTTAGGTCTTATTAAATCTTTCATACACAGGAAGAATTCGATTTAGGTATTATTAAGTCTTTCATACACAGGAAGCATTCGATTTAGGTATTATTAAGTCTTTCATACACAGAAAGAATTCGATTTAGGTCTTATTAAGTCTTTCATACACAGGAAGAATTCGATTTAGGTCTTATTAAGTCTTTCATACACAGGATGCATTCGGTTTAGGTCTTATTAGGTCTTTCATACACAGAAAGAATTCGATTTAGGTATTATTAAGTCCTTCATACACAGGAAGCATTCGATTTAGATATTAAAAGTACTTTATACACAAGAACGATCAGTACTAAAAAGACGTTCGTCCAGAGGAATCATTAGATTGAAGTACTAAATATCTTTTATCGATACGAAGCATTAAATTTAACTAGGAGGCGCTCAGGTCAATTTTTCCGAATTCTTGCATATATAGTAACATTCGTGAAAACTTTGTCATGAATTTTCCTAGTGTGTTCCCAAGATCTATTAATAGGGGCGAGACCCGCCGTTTTGGCAGTTGTGGTTCTACTGGATTCCAGAAAAGGTCTCAAGACCAAGCAAGCAGGACGAAAGTCTCTTGTCATCTCAACTGATAATTTCAAGCATCAATACAATAGCAAGGTAGACTAGTCACTACCGATACATTAAATTTAGTACTCATAGTGACTATAATGTTTCTCTGAAGTTGTTTCAACGTTTATTTTCTAATTATATCAGATAAAAGTTCCCACAGAAAGATTTAGCTGACGACACTGTCACTGTGTCGTCATCAACACTGCCTTCTGCTATCCATTGGAAATTTCGAATTCCGATTGGCATTATCGAATTTCCTACTCAGTTACATGTATCAGTTTGAAATCACAAATTTCTATCTATTTTGTAGTGGTTGCGTCATTTAGATGTCGAAATAATATACCCAACACAACGACACACTTTGTTTCTACAAAACGACACACATTGTCGCATTCAACCCAAACGACACACTATTGACATCCGGTTCCAGACTGTGTCGCTCGAAACAACTCACTGTGTCTCAGCCAACAAATGCGACACACTATTAACATCCAGTTCCAGAGTGTGTCTCTAACATATTTACCATTTGACTATAAACCACAAAACCCGGGTCTAGTTCCGAACCTTGATTGGATGCATAAAATCGTTACCACTTCTTTACGTCATATAAACAAATTTTGAGAACTGTTGACATATTTTTCTGTGCAAGATTAGTTTGGGAATTGGGATTATATGAGTTAGAGATTATGTGAATTAGGACAAATGGAACATTTATGCTGAATTTCACATTCATTTTACCACTGAAACTGTTGTTGTCATTTGAACATGATTTATCAAACATCTGTTCTGCATATTTTCAAATATTATATTTCACCATTATGGGCACTCAGTTTTGTGAAAAAATACATACAAGCCAGGAAGTCATATAATAAACTGTATTGACTATTTATATTTGTTTTTGTTTTGTGCTTTTATCATCTAAATAAGAACTTTTGTGGTGAACACACCATTTCTTGACACTACAATATACTGGATATATCTGTTAACTGAAAAAGGCGTGAGCTGTCCATCTATTCCACTTTATTTGACCTTGACCCTTGACACGCTACAAATTTCGGTGGCAGCGGTGGGATCGATAAAAACCTGTTTGATCCTGTATTTAAGAAGGGGAACAACAATGGAAGCTCATGACTCAACGTTAGAGACGATCGTAATCCAGGAACCACAACTAACGCCATTACAGAGAGCCTCCTCCACACATACTATCCTAAATGCAACACGTACTGGAGAAGTACAGTTTAGAATTAGTAATGGCTGCAAAATGGAAAAGGATAGTCATTATATTTCATCAGAAAGTAGCAATCGCTCAACTTTTCGAAACTATCCATCACATGTGGAACATTTCCAATTGCCTGATGAAAGAGATGGTAATAGAGCTTTTTCTACTAGCTCACCAAATGAAACAAGTGGCCATTCCGTCGTCAGCAGACCAGAGAGCTCCTTCGACCATACAAGAAGCAGTTTAAATGAAGATAGACCAAGGTAATGTGACTTCTATGAGTTTATGTTACCTCAATCCACACGCCAACCCAGATTTGTGTCTGACAGAAATAATCATGGAGAGCCTGTCTTAACTATGCCATATGGTAATTCCTATCGTCGCAATGATTCAAAGTATCACAAGCCAGCCACGTATGATGGCTTGACAGATTGGCAAGATTACTTGGTACTTTTCGAGTTGTTAGCTGAAATTAATCAATGGGATGAGCATCAAAAGGCTCTGAAACTTGCAACTAGCTTACGTGGGGCTGCACAGGGAGTTCTGCGTGATCTACACCCTGACATGCGAAGAAATTACAGGAGTCTAGTCAATGCATTAGCAGCTCGGTTTGAGCCAGAAAACTAATCGGAACTTTATAGAGCACATATTAAGAGTAGACTGCGGAAGAGAAGAGAACCTCATGGAATTAGCACAGGACATCAAACGCCTAGTACGACTTGCATATCCAACTGCACCCTTACAAGTTAGTGAACAGCTAGCCAAACATTGCTTTATTGACTCCCTGAATGACTCTGAGCTTGAATGGGTGGTGTTTCAGTCAAAGTCCCAAAATGTGGATGATACACAACGAGCTGGCCATGCATACGAAGCATTTCAAAAGAGAAGACATGGACGCTTGAACCCAAAACGCGGTGAACGGATGTAACGGGAAGGTTTGAACAAGAAAACAGCATGTCCATAGAGAAATAAGAAAAACCAGATGAAAATGGTGACATGCTCAGAGAAATTCTAAAACGAATAGAGTACTGGAAAAGGAAAGTAAAAATGATTGAAATCCAAACAAGAATAAGCAAAAGAACAAGAAATGTGCTTATTGTGGTAAGATTGAACACTGGAAAAGTAAGTACTTCAAACGTCTGGGTGATGAAGGAAGGTTGAAACAAAATAGCAAGATAACCAACACCAATAGCCAGAAGAAATATTCTAACAGCAATGTCAATGTCCCGGGAAACTAAATTAGCTGAAGCAACGGGCCCACCTTCAGCTTATGTTCAATACCAGTGGCCCATGAATGAAGAGAAACATTCTTAACGAGATGGTTTATATGTTAAGGTTACAATTTATGATATTGTGATCAATGCATTAATTGACACTGGCAGCTGAATCACAGTTCTAAATCCTCAGAAGTATTATGCTGTCTCAGATTCACCACGACACCCTTTGCAAATCTGGCAATGGACAACTCAGAATGGCAGATGGTGGCATGGTTGCTCCATTAGTAAGTGCTGAGTTTTGCATCAAGATCAATGGTGAATCCCTAACACACTAGTTTATTATAGCTGATGTGGAGGCACCTCTTGTTCTAGGATATGACTTTCTGTATAGACACAACTGTCAAATAAACACGAGAGAAAGGCAACTTATAATTGATGGGAAATGTTTTCCATATCAACGAGAAAGTCAGATGCAATCTACATTTAAAGTTACGCTATCAGAGGACATCATTGTACCCTCCAACTCTGAAATACTAGTTACAGGAAGGATAGATGGTGAAATTGTAAGCTGTGAAGAGGCACTTGTGGAACCTTACAAGTCCCATTTGGCACAGAATGGCATACTACTTGCAAAAGCTGTCATTAACCCAAGTTCTGGTGGTATCCCACTTTGTCTCGTAGCTCCATTAAGCTCTTTAAACATTCATGTGCTGCAATTGTGAACCAGTGGCTTCCACTTTTCATCTGGAAGAAGCAGAGAATGATGACCTTGCAGGAAAGTTAAATAAAATAACCACCACTGCTTGTCCTCAGGAACCAGAACATTTAAAGGTTTTGATTGATGAGTCAAGCAAAACATTATCTGAGGCTCACCAGGATCGTCTACGAAAGCTGCTATGCAAATATGAATCAGTATTTGCCAAGTCTAAAAGTGATCTTGGTCGTACAAATATAGTTCAAAACAGAATCAATAGTGGCAATGCCACTCCTATAAAACAGCATTCCCGAAGACTTCCTTTGTCTAAGCGGCAAGCTGCAGAAGATGAAATCAATCGATGGTTAGAGGATGACATAAATGAACCTTCTAAATCTCTGTGGGCATCACCAATTGTCCTTGTCCAAAAGAAGGATGGATCAGTGAGATTCTGTGTAGACTACAGCAGACTAATTGATGTAACAATGAAGGACAGCTATCCTCTTCCGCGTATTGATGCTCTGCGAGGCTCCAAATGGTTCTCAACTTTGGACCTTGCCAGTGGCTATTGGCATGTATAAGTTCATCCAAATGATACTAAAAAGACTGCATTTACCACAACATGCGGTCTCTTTCAATTTAAGGTTATGCCGTTTGGGCTCTACAATGCCCCAGGGACTTTTGAACGACTGATGGAATATGTCCTCCATGGACTACAGTGGAAAACATGCTTAGTCTATTTAGATGGCATCATTGTCTTTGCTGATATTTTTGAAGAATATCTCACTCGTTTGGAGGAGGTAATCTTGCTCATCCAGAAGGCCGGTATGAAAATATTTCCAAGTAAGTGTCCTTTGTTCAAAGAAAAGGTTGCCTTCTTAGGGCATATTGTGTCCTCTGAAGGTATTTCTAATGATCCTGAAAAAAGTGGCCTCAGTGAAGGACTGGCCTCATCCAGAGAATATCCATGAGCTGCGAAGTTTTCTCGGCACCTGCTCATTCTATCGCAGATTCATCAAAGGATTTTTCACTATAGCTAAACCTCTTCATCGCCTAACCGGAAAGAATGTTCCGTTTCATTGGAACGCAGACCACGAAACGGCTTCCAAAGACTGAAAGAACTCCTAACATCAGCTCCAATTCTTAGCTACCCAGATATGACCAAAACATTCATTCTTGATACAGGTGCAAGTGGTCATGGCCTGGGTACTCTTTTGTCTCAAGTCTTTGATGGCCATGAACATGTTATTGCCTACTTCAGTCGAACATTAAATAAAGCCAAAAGAAGCTACTGTGTAACTCGCCGAGAGTTGCTTGCAATTGTGGACAGTGTTAAACACTTCCACCACTATCTATATGGAACACATTTTACTGTCAGAACTGACCACGGCGCGCTGACTTGGCTGTTACGTTTCAAAAATCCAGAGGGCCAAATTGCCAGATGGTTGCAAGCACTCAACACTTTCACCTTCAAAATTGAGTATCGGGCAGGCAAAACTCATAGTAATGCCGATGGGTTGTCAAGGCGACCTTGTATGTCATGTGACCACTCTAAGCGCCAAGAACAGAAGGATGCATCATTTGACCAGGCGCACACCTTGAAATCAGAAACAAACACAATCACGGTTATCCGTAAGACAGAAGCCCGAACTTCAACAACAGATCTCTACACTAATGATGCAGTTGAAGAAGTGAAGTCTGCTGCAGTGTGGTTTGCCCAACACAAGGAGCAATTGATTTCAGATGCACAGTCTAAGATGAAACTCTCTCTTTTCTCATGAAATGGAATCAGGCTGGAAATACAAAACCAGTGTGGTAACATGTATCTCCATACAGTTCAATAGCTAAGGCTTTCTGGTCTCAATGGGATCGTATAGCAGCTTCTTCATGGAAAACTCTACAGAAAATGGATAATAACTGACACTGGTGAAATCCGATGGCAAATCATATTGCCTAACAGCCAGAAAAATGAAATCTTGAAGATGCTGCATGATGACCCCAGTGCTAGGCATCTTGGCATGAGTCGCACCATTGCAAGAGTACGAAGCAGTTTCTACTGGGTTGGCTATAAAGAGAGTGTCAGACGATGGTGTCAAGAATGTGAACTATGTCATTCCCGCAAAGGCCCGAAGCTACGCCCAAGAGCAGCTATGAAACAATACATTGTTGGTGCCGCATTAGAAAGGGTAGCCATGGATGTGCTGGGTCCTCTCTCGAGATCAAATAGAGGAAACAGGTATGTATTAGTAATTGCAGATTATTTCACACGATGGACAGAGGCATTCCCTATGCCAGAACAAAACACTGAAAAAAAAGCTAATTTATTGGTGGATGAGTGTATTTGCCGTTTTGGGTTACCACAACAACTACACACTGACCAGGGTGGTCAGTTTCAATCAAAGCTATTTAGCGAACTCTGCTAAAGACTGCAAATCGACAAGACCAAGACAACAGCCTTTCATCCTCAAAGTGACGGTCTGGTTTTTTAACCGCACGATTGAAGATATATTAAGCAAGTATATTGCACATGATCAGCGAGACTAGGATAACCATCTTCATCTGGCTATTCTAGCATACAGATCATCTGTGCATGGAAGCACGGGTCGAACTCCGAATATGATGATGATGGGACGGGAAGTTCAACTACCTGTTGATCTAATTTTCGGACCTCCGACAAAAGTGGAACAAGAAACTGTTGACGACCCAGAGAATGAGTATATTAAAAAGCTACTTACCCGACTGTAGAAAATTCATGAAAAGGCAAGGAATCATATGATGGAAGCAAGTAAGAGGCAGAAGAGATACTATGATCATTAAATACGGGCAAGACAAAATAATATAGGAGACATTGTTTGGCTCCATACAAAAACAAATAAGAAAGGTTGTAGTCCACAATTGCAAACAAACTGGGAAAGCCTATATCATGTAACTGGAGTGTTATCTGGTTGAGTTTATAAAATACAGAACGACCCTAAACCAGCACGAAAACTTGTCCATCATGACAGATTGAAGCCATTTTATGGAGGGAACAGCATGGTTGATAGAAACCTCTAATTTTTATGTTGAGCCCGACACTTTTTAGTTAACAAAAGACACAGATATAGGGTATGTAAGACCTGGTGTTTTTGTGAATTCTATCTGTGGAGTGAGCGGGACTCTTTTTGGTAGCCTGCATTAATGGACCTATTTGCTCTCAGATATTTGTGGTGAGGTTAGTTGGTAGTTTGTCATATTCACAGCAACCGGAAGGAAAGTCAAGGACATGAAAGTCAGGGAAGCAAGGACTCTCACTTTTGAGGGCTCTGATGTTGTCACAGTAGAGGGATGAACAGATTAGCATTTTTATATGATACAGTTTGATACATTTTTATGTAGGGTACGGGAGGTACTGTCCAGTGCATTGTGGGGTCGTTTTGGTGCTCTTGATCAAAAGAAATTTTGATATTTAGAGTAGCACTCCTTTTGCATAATTATGACAGAAAAGGCAAGGCATTGCTTAATCTTTAATCCAACAAAGAACAACATGCAAGTCAATGAAATAACTCTATGCGTATGGTGGTTTTACTTTATTGAGTTTGTTTCATTCTTATACATGAATATAAATAAAATAGGAAACATAAATATTTAATTGCAAAGTTAATTTCTGAATTGATTGCAGCCTATTGCAAGCCATATATTGTACCTTTAAAAATGTCCTAGGCTTGAAGGACTTCTAATATTGTCTCTATTGACACTTCTCAGAATCGCTGTCAAGTGTTCTGAGTGTGGCGTGTACTGTGAGAACTGTCATCTGCTCCTTAGACACTACTGATACCATCATGGTGAGAAAATAAGCTGTGAGTACTGCAGCTATGTGGTGTCCAGGAATGTGCTTTACAGAATTACATGAGAAGGCATCCTGGGCAAGAATTCTAACAAGTGGGCCAGGGAAAGACTTCTTTATTAAAATCACGCAGTCAGAGGAGAAATCTGTCTTGGGGAGGGCTGAAATCTGGGGCTGACAAAGTAATAGAAGCAACTCAATCATCATCGATGCATTCACCAGAGAGAAGTCCTTTAGCATCTGTCGCCTCGACACCATTGACGCCTCTGAGATCACCTTCTCCCATTTATTAGGGAGATTTCCCTACTACACCGGAGAGGGAGGCCATGGTACCTCCAGCAATGCGCAATTTGTTCAAAAGTCCAGTGGAAAAACAGCCAACAGGTATTGTTACACCCACTCCATTTACAGCAACCTCGTCTGGGGTAGATGTACTGACTAAATCTAACCCAGGAAAACCGGTGTCACCTTATGAGAGAGCCAGTGATCCAGAAAAGCTTCACAATCTGCCTCCTTATAATCCAGCTCCAATAGAATCTGCAGAGCAACCATCCAGTCCTCCTAGAAGGGTAGAGCTTCTGAGGCCAGTGCGAACCTACTTAGCTAAGCACATCGACATGGAGATGCCCAGACAAGGAGCAGTATATGAATATACAAATCGTCTTCCCTCCCTTCATGATGCTGATCCAAGGGAGACCTTTGTGGGCGCTCCCAGCATACACTCAAAAAACTCCCAAGGCAGAATGTTTGAGGCCAACCCTCTCCAGGCCTGACCGCAGCCGATTTCCTCCAACTAGCTGGCTCGCCTTGGTCACGAACATGTAGCCGTTGAGCTGTTGGCAGCCCTTCCGCTTGGCCTTTGACTTCGTCTCGGAAGTTCTTCTGCCCAGTGATGCCATGTTAACATCACACTATTTATCCATAGCTGGAAGACTCGTGGGGGGCGGGAGCGTCTTCCTTCCCGTGAAAGTCTGGAGGACTTGCCCACTACCCATAAACCCCATAGTAACCCATAATGCTAAAGTCCCATACGTTACCATAATGGTTTAGTAATGTTAATTCCCATGAAAGTCCATGCCGCTGCAAACCCAATGTTAAACGCCCTTACATTTCTGTAGTGTCCCATAATGTTTAGATACTCGTACATGCTATAATGATCCACCCTTTGTTGTGTTCTCGTACATCCACATATCATACCCTATAACTACTCAAACAAGTCTTAACTTGCATAAATCGTTACTAACTAGTGGATAGCCTCGGATGCGGCTGGTCGCGGGTTCGAATCCCCGCCGAGTCATACCAAAGTCTTATAGTAATGGTACTAGCAGCTGCCTCGCTTGGCGCTGAGCATTACGAGGTTAGTGTTAGGACTGATCGGCCTGGTGTCAGGATAATGTGACTGGGTGGGACATGATGCTGCATGTCTGCGGCATGATGCCCCAGTGGTATATATCACTATCAACAGCGTGATCTCTATTCGAGATGAATTATTAGATACAGTTATTTTGGATGTGATCTTTTTATATTTCGGTTTAACTTGGTCCAACCTGAAGTAAACGAACACTTCCTTGTGGACTCACGTTCGCATCACACACATCAGAGGTTGACTTTCATAGAAGAATGGTTTTTGAGATACGCAGCATATTAAAGGAACGGTGTGACTGACAATATTCGACTGTCTTGATTAGCTTAATTTAGTAGAAAGGATGAATATAACATGGGAAATTGGGGTCCCCGGCGGTCTAGATGTAAAGAGAACACTGTACCCTAGAAGACCTACGTTTATGGAAGATATCATGTTCTCATTCCCTTTCGCTGCATGCATAGTTACGGTGGTGCAGGTGATAGACCAAATCGTAATTTATAATGCCATCTGATGCAAAGATATCATTTTCAAGTTTACAATGGATTTTACAGTGCCTGATAAAATCAATGGACGCTTTACAGGTTTGACTAGACAAGGCTTGTGGGTGGGTCCATTCGAAAGTTTCTTTGTGGAGGTTTTAAAGTTAGCAGCTAAAATTTGGGGTGTTACTTGAGAAAACATTAGATGTGTTCAGCAATCACAATTACTTTGGTAATGTACGCCTTAAATTCTTAGATGTGGCAGATACAGTGTATTTTATTTGCATTTTCCAAAACCGCAAAAAAAAATTCCCTATTGAGTTATCGCTGAAGTTTACGTTCTTCTTCCAAGGTATTTTTCACTATCGGCAAGCGGTATATCATAACGATCACGAACACTTTGTATATACAGTTATTAAATTTTATAAGTGTTGTTATTTGAAATCACCACAGGCATAAAGTTAAAGCCGGATTGGACAAGCATACATGCATACATACATACATACATACATACATACACACATACATACATACATACGTGAAACATTTTGTTTTTGTCGTTGTATTCAGCACAGGTTCAGAGACACTACTGCACGTCTGGTCAGGAAACTTGACGAGTTCGTTCACCTTTGTCACTCTTGTTAACACCTACAAAAAGTAAATGTGGTTGTAATGACATACCTCTCGTACTGGTGTGGCCAAAATAAATGATAAATGTACACGTGTGGTGTTTTGTTGTGTTGTTAGCGTAGGTTTTGGATTTGTTTATCTACTGCTTTTGTTTTACATATGTTTCATGTCTATTTGTATTATAGTTATTTTATGTGCGCTTGCTGTGACGCTTGCTATGTGACTTATTTAGATTTATTATATGCAATGGTACATTTGCTATATGTTTATCGTACCTAATTATTATTATTATTATTATTATTATTATTATTATTATTGTTGTTGTTGTTGTTGTTGTTGTTGTTGTTGTTATTGTTGTTGTTGTTGTTGTGTTGTTGTTTTGAATAAAGTGTCGACGAAGTAATCTAGACATGACATTTTAAGGTTTCCCGTTCAAAGTTTGTATCAATTTTAAGTGCGAAAAAAAAAAAAAAAAAAAAAAAATCTTTCATTTTGATTGAATTTAAAGATGGGAAGCACAATAACAACTCTGTTGCATGCAATTTCACTAGAGTCCGTCTTGTCACTATTTTAAAGTACCATTTCTAATTTTTCTTAAACCAGACATCTGCCATCTTAGTGGGAAAAGAGTCATTAGCCGACCGCTAATTGTACTGTGCCGGTTCGTCCTTTATGGTTTCTGTTTGGCAATATGTCATCAATATGTCCTGATAAATCTTTACTGTAATCGATATTTCTCACATCAATCGTGCTCATTCCAGTTATATGAATATTTAAATTACCTTCTGCCCTTCATTACAGTCGTGCTACAATTAATAAAACCAGTTTGACTGAGATTTTTAAACAATCTAATATAATGAGTAAGTACGTCTCTCCCCACCTACCCGTTGGTCTCATTTAAATCTTGCCTATGGAAACAACACATATCTAAAACTTACGCAGCGTGTTTTAGAAGTATCTGGTTAAATCCTCTGGAAATAAGTCATGTCAAAATACACATATATTAGTGATGTAATGACAAACTACACATATTAGTGATGTATTGGCAGAATACACATATATTAGTGATGTAATGGCAAAATACACACATATTAGTGATGTAGGAATAGGGGAAGACAATGCAAATTAATCAATTGAATGCTCTGCCCTCTATCTGAGCATATTTGTATATTCTACACTCGCCTGTGAAACTTTCCGGATTTTATTTCGGTTGGATCTTTTCGGCACATCAGCACAATTAGTTATTTAGTGCCGATACGAGTTGAGTAAAGTTCCTTACTCTAGGACACAACGGTAGGAAAATTTCATGGAAACACAAAGGAAACGTTCTGAGTTAAAAACAGTTAAAATTGTAGATATTATATGGCCAAAATTGTGGTGGCTACCCATTCAGCTGGACAAACTCTTGCCGACGACTCAACTATAAAAGGAGTCTTCAAATAGTAGAATACATTTTCCACTAATCAAAAAGTCGCGTTTTCTATTTCATTGACAATGACAATGGTAATGTACGCCTTAGATCCATAACGCAACATGTACACAACAATAATGCATTTATGTAGAGCGCCATATCAGAGGCAAACGTAACACAGCGAGGTGTAAAACCAAGGAAAAAAAGGAAAAGTACAGCACACACACAATAGAAATATGTAGGAAGATGACAAGGAACTAGCATTACATAATTACATCTCTGTGATCATCAATATTGGTAGAAAAAAAATTAATATATTTACATTAACATTTGATATTTTCTGTGGAATCCTGAAAAATGCTGAATGCTGAAAAAAGTTACTGTTCGAGTTGAGATAATATGACAGGGTTCTTAGACTTCATCAGAGAATAAATTTTTGTACAAGGGTGCTTTTAGCTCAGGATTTCTGGTACGAATCTGTTTCTAAGATCTGCATAAAAATGACATTGTAAAACAAAGCGATATTCATCTACTATTTGGTTTTTATCACATAACACACACACACATACACACACACACACACATGCACACACCTATATATATGGGCTGCCATTATGCCGTCTTTCCACAGAGTCTGCTTATTTCATTTTGTAGATCGGTAGGTAAATTAATATTTGCATGAAACTAAACGGAAAATGTATCATATAATTAATTAAGACGTTGTCTGAAACTGGACAAAGATACTTTTTCATCTCCTACATCCAGTGCGAACCAGATATAGCCAAATCCATATCTTAATAACAAGTCTTTAACCTTCGAAACCCACGTAACTTTACCTGACTCGTCCATTTTTTTCAGCATAATATAACATTTTCTTGGATATATATTATCATCTATTCCAATCAACCTAATCCAATAATTAATACGTCTACCATTATAATTAAAGCATATTGGCAATCTTTCACATTCTCCTCGTGGTAAAAGTGAGTATGTATGACTCGGAAAGTTTAGAAATCTAGTGCAGAACCTATCATGTACTTTATCAATTGTATGAGAATATTTCATACCCCTGAATTTCAGAAGCATCGTTTAATACAGGTGTGGTCATAGCATCAGATAGTTTGAAAGCTATTGTCATGGAAAATTTTCCTAACTTATTTTGAATATGTATGTAGAGACTTTTTTTCTTGAATTGCGAGTTCTTGCTTTGCCTTCGTCCAAACAAGTTTAGGAGTGAAAAATAATAACATCTATGTATATTCAGATACCGTTTTAATTTGTCTACACTTATAATACCACTTTTTGCTACTCCTCAGAAATCCATCGTTTCTGAATAATCTTAGTTTTATCTAAATTAACATCAGTGGCGTAGCTTGGGGAGGGCCGGGGGGGGGGGACAGTTGTCCCCGGGCGCCATGTGCCAGGGGCGCCAACATGAGGAAAATACAACTATTCGTTATATCAGATGCACTCGAAGGGGGGGGGGACCGAGTTTATGTTTTGTCCCCGGGCGCTAAGTACCCTCGCTACGCCACTGATTAACACAGTCCATTGTTTTCAGAACATGTCTTCACAATATTAATTTGGCTTTGTAAGGAACCGATTGATCATCCTCCAAAACATCGAGACATCTGAACTTGATTCCATTAATACGTTTTTTATTGTTATAATTCTCTATTTTTGTGCGAGTCACATTTTTGAACCTATTTCTACTCATTTTACATTCTGTCAGATTTTGAATGGAACCATTAAATCTAAATTTATGGAGAGAATTTTTTTTTTTTTTTTTGTTTGTTTTTTTTCCTTTTATTCCTTTTTAAGAGATCACATTGTTTATCCCACCAAATGGTTCTGTTTCTTATCATTGTTACGCTGAAGAAACATACGCCTAGCTGACGTCTGATGTATATCAATGATACGTTGTAAAGTTTCGTGAATCCCAGGGGATTAAGAATTATTAAAATTACATCCAAATTCAGAAGGTACAGGTTGGAAAGAATAGTTTCGATCTTCTTTTCTTTTATTCCATCTATACCTGTCAAAACTTTGAAATCGTTCTGATGTCCTAAGTGGTTTGAGCGTTCGCCTCTGATGCGGGAGGTCGCGGGTTCCAACACCGGCCGAGTCATACCAAAGACTAAAAAATAGCAGCTACCTCGCTTGGCGCTCAGTATTAAGAGGTTAGTGTTATGACTGGTCGGCCTGGTGTCATGATAATGTATCGGGTGGGACATGTTGCTACATGTCTGCGGCATGATGCCCCAGTGGTAGACAACACGCAAAACAAAGTATCAAAACTTTATCTAGATCTAAATTGTCTCCTTTAAGGTGAAGACCGACACAGTCCTCCAGTTTTAAGTATATTGTTACACCGTATTTTCTTCTACCAATTTTGACTTCACAAATACAGTTACACCACAGTATCTAAAAAACGTATTTGTCCTCTTCCTAATTTTACTAAACATGAATTTTATTTTTCTACAAAAAGTCGAATTGACATTCTGATTCAGATTTGAATTTAATCAAACCTTCAATTTACCAAACCCATATGCGTATTATTGTTTTTTTCATGTGGCATATGAGGACATTTACAGCATTCCTATTAATGTGTTGGTTTTTGTGGCGTTTTAGGTTTTACTGTTTCTAACTAATGGCTGAATATAATCCTCGTCTGTTTATGTTTCGCTGTCGTTGCGTGGGTTCCGGTAAACATTGTCATTTGCACCAGCACGTACGTTTTCAAACCGTGCGTGTACTCTACTGTATTTTTTCGCCCTATTTTCGTCGGATTTTCCAATTTGTTTCAGTTCACCGGTTGATGCATTATAGAAGAACGATTTTCCTTTTATAACCAATTTATCGGTCGTCGTTTCTAGCTTTTAACATGAATTATGCCAACGCCTTCCTATCGTTTCTCACGTTATGGGCCTAGTCATCGGTGACGGGGTAGGGTTTTTTAAAAACCAGTTTGTACCTTTTCCTTTCTGCTTTGTCTCATGAGTTGACTGCACATTTTGTTTGTAACTGTCTCCTTGAATTGTTCCCAGGTTTCGTGGTCATCTGGTTCGTTAAATATATAGAATATTAAATGATTCCATCGGGACTGAGATTCTAAATGGTCAAAGCGTTTTTTTGAGGGTACGAAAACTGCTTTGCAAGGTCTAATAATCTACCCACCAGAGTTCATGTTAAATTGTCAACTTTGCCGTTTCAGCTCGAATAGTTACAGCTGAGTGATTTAAGCTCTTGCTGGAAACCAGTTAAAACGAATTCTATTGTCTGGATCGTCATTTTCTCAAGCGCCTGAAGCTAAAACATCTATAACTAGTTGGTGAAAGATTTAATGCAAAATGACGTCTAGGTCTTTTAAAAGAAATGTTAACGCATATGCGATTTCCATTCGACGCAGGGGAATATTTCGCTTTCTCAAGCGATTCCTGTAATTTTGCAACATACATCTTATAAAGCAAAAATATGAAAAGGTCTTAAACTCCTGCTATTTGTGCAATAAATGAAACTAACCGTGATCTTACCGAACTTTATTATTATGAGCAAACGTTCAGTATCTTCTACAATCTATGAGACTAATGACCCATTTTATAACAAGACTATTGGTTTCTTGTTTTTATCTTTATCCGGCTAGGTCGCCAATATGTGTAGAGTTCACCGGATATGACAAAGAAAAAGGATGACGGAGGCCTAGAATTATGTTTTGCTGATGGTGTTGTTTTTTGCAGTGCAATGTAAAAATGATGTACATAAAACTTCTTAGAAAGGGATTATACTAATCTCACCTTTGATATGCAAAGTATTGCATCGGATAAATATTCCAGCATCACAAAAACTCAGGACTGGGGCAGCAGGGGAGTATTCTGTTTAATTGCGTTACTATGGTAGCAGCTGGGTTCTTGGAAAGTATCAGCGATTTCATGATTTCGCTGCACCTTAAGATAAGAGAAAAAAAAAAAAAAAAAAAACGGATGCAATATGAAGTGAATAACGATCTCCACGAGAAGCAATGGTCTTCTTTTCCGTGTAGAAAAAATTTATTAATTCTTAGTGACTGAAATAAAAACACGTTGACTTGAAATGTACTATATATAAATGGCTAATTATTGATCTTAAAGCTTTAATACTTTTAGCATCCAGAGTTATCCGATACTTTCTCAACGCTAATTAATCCTATTACAGTGTCTGAGGAAAATGAACTTTTTCAATGTGAACAACCGGAGCTGGAGAAGAAATCAGTGACAATAGCTTTGTCTTTGAATGTCTCCATCTTGCATGGAGTCTGGTTTTTGCGACATTGAATGCTATAATACGAAACATGGACGGCATAGAGATTTCCTACACAAATATTTTGTCGCTTTTCTCGTTTGTTTGTTTTAATTTTTTCATTATATATATATATATATATATATATATATATATATATATATATATATATATATATATATATATATATATATATATATATATATATGGGTTTGGCGTTGTGGCTTGAAATTATACGTGTTCCACAACAGTTTCTATAGTTTATTCCTGCAAATCTTCGCCAATAATAAAAGTAACCCTAAAACCTACAGACTGGCCGATCTCACAAGTACTTTCTATTTCGTGGATGGAAAAATTAGGAATTTAACATAGCAGCTTAAACAATGGTTTTTGCTCTTCGAATTATGTTTCTTCGAATACAGAATACCACTGCGTAGATGTGATAACATCACACTACTTTTTTCCCCAGGCTGTCAGTGTGTACAAATTGCAACATCGTACCACTAGTATCTCAGAATGTCAGTGTTGACAAATGGCAACATCATACCAATATTGTCTCATTATGCCGCTGTGTATTGATGGCAATATCATATCACAACTTTCCCAGAATGTCAGTGCACAGACATGGCAACATCATATCACCATTATCCCAGAATGTCAGCGTGAAGGCATGGCAACATCGTATGAAATTACTATAAATATTTTCCCAGAATGTCACAGTAGACGACTGCAATTTCAAATAACTATTACATTAAAATGTCATTGTGGGGGTTTTTCAAATTATTTTCGTTATTATCCCAAGAACGCCATTATGGAAGCATGACAACTTCAAATTGAGAATCATAGTTTTAATATTCAATGACACAAAATATTTTCTTCCCTTGAGCGTGAAAAACTTTCACTTGAAGTATTAGTTTCTGATCCGAAACGGAAATATATAATTTGACCAAAACCGTATATAGTACCCCCTCCGTATACAGTTTGCTTTTATGTGCAGATATATTAGCCCATTTGATTCGAAAAACTCCAACTATTAAAGGAATTAAAATTAAAAGCAGAAAATATGTATTTTATTTTACAGAATGCAGATGCCACTGCCGTCACCCTGCATAGCTCAGATTCTGATCTTATCTACCAATATTCTAAACTTTCAGGCTTGAATTTAAATATTGAAAAAAAAAAAAAAAAAATGTGTATGGTTAGGTAGTACAACTGAAAGTACTAAATGGTACTACCAAGAATATCATTTAGATTGGAATGTAGATGGGCCGCAATATGGCAAACTTGGAGTACCCTGCATTCCAGATGAAAAGAGAACAGTATTACCAACAATAATCTACTTCTTTGAAAGACTCCGTGTTCTATTCCCCTTTCACTGTTGCATAGTTTAGGTGCTTGGTGAGCTAGACCAAATCGTGTAAAACAGCATCTTTGTTTGTGGGGTGGGGTGTTTGGGGGGTTGGGTTGGGTTGTTGGCTTTGTTTTGGTTTTGTTTTGTTGTTTTTTTTTTAAAAGACAAACAACTTCAAATTTTTCATAATGTCATATGATCCAAAGATATCCTTCTCAAGTTAGGATTTTACAGCCCTGCCAATAGTACAGTGGATGCATTATAGGGTTCACTGGGCGTGAATTGGGTGGTGGTTGGGTGGATGGTCGATTCGAAAGTATATTTGTGGATCTTTTAAAATGTTAACAAATAAGATTTGGGGCTATCATAATTACTTTGGCAAAGAACGCCTTAAATTCTTAGGTGTGACAAATATAGTGAAGTTTATCGAATTTCAGAAAACCGCTAAGCAGTTCCCTACGTAGTTATCGCTAAATAATACGTTCTTCTTTAAAGGTACTTTTAACTATGGGGAAAAACCAACAATGACACTTTGTAAATACAGTTATGAGAGCTATGAGTGTTTACAGTTGAAATCTCCAGATGCACAAGGTTCATGCAGGAAGACGTGACATACACTTTATATTCATATTTACAGGCTGAAGCACAGGTACTGAGTCACTACTGTATGTCTGGCCATGAAATTTGATGAGTTTATTTACCTTTGTAGCTGTTGTTAACACCCATTAAAAGTAAATTTGGTGGTAGTGACATGCATCTCTTACTCAAGTGTGTATGATAATTGATAAATGTACACCTGTGGTGTCATTTTATCGTGTTGATAGTGTGGATGATGTAGTTTTTTATGTATTTTTTCTTTTGTCTTACATATGCTTATGTCTACTTGCACTAAGTGATTGTATCTGTGTATTTTGTCACGTGGTATATATTACTTATTTAGATTTCTTATGTATTATTATTATCATTATTATTATTATTTTGAATAGTGTACCACCTCAGTAGGCTAGATATGACATTCCACAGACTTTCCTTTTCAAACTTTGTATTAATTATAAGAGTGAAAAAGAACTAGAGGAAGATCTTTAATTGTGATTGATTTTAATATAGGAAGAAAATAACAACTCAGTTTCATGCAATTTCACTCTCGCTTTTCATGTTATAAGCATCATTGTTGTTCAGTTTAGTAACCAGACACATGCCATCTTCGTCAGAAAAAAGTCATTAGACGACCACTGACTATTTGACCATATGTCGTGATTATATTGTGATAGGTCTCTATCGATATCGAGTTTTTAAAAACAGTTTTGTGAATATTTTAGTTGTTTGCTTCCCCTCTACACAGACACGCAACATTAAATAAACGCAGGTTAACTAAGACTTTTTAAGAACAGATATAGTGTGTATCTCTATCTCCGTTTTCACCCTCATTCTCTCTCGCAATGTTTGTACGCCCCCCCCCCCCATTGGTATGATTTAAAGCACGCCTATAAAAGACACATCCCTAAATATTACACAGCATGTTTTTGAAGTATCTGGTTCAACTGTTTGGAAATCGGTAAAGGAAAAATAGATACACATATATTAGAGATGAAATGGCAAAATACATATATATTAGTGATGTAATGGCAAAATACACATATATTAGAGACGTAATGACAAAATGCACATATATTAGTGATGTAATGGCAAAATATACATATATTAGAGACGCAATGGCAAAATACACATATATTAGAGACGTAATGACAAAACACACATATATTAGTGATGTAACGGCAAAATACACATATATTGGAGATGTAATGGCAAAATACGTATATATTGAGACGTAATGGCAAAACACACATATATTAGTGATGTAATGGCAAAATACACATATATTAGAGACGTAATGGCAAAATACACTGCAACGGGAGGGGGGACGTGACGTGGACGTGAGACGTGCGTGTACCCCTCTGTTAATGATTTGGCGATCGTTATCTAGGGGATGACCTCCCTCGATGTTATTGCCCAGTGTAAATAGATAGATAGAACATTGACAGAGAACTAAGCAAGACTATTGAGAAGAAATAAACAAATAAGAGCCCCCTTAAACAATAAAATAAAATAAATTTAATTAATTAATACATAAGCTAAGATTCCAATTACAGTCCAACCGATTTACATTAATGGACTTTAATAGCAGTGTTCAATTTACGGATTCGTTCATCATAGTAACGAGTGGTGAAAAGAGTACAATGTCCACGCCTGACTTGCATCACCTGGCGTCGTTCTCTCTTGACTGTGTGAATTCCACGTCTAGCGTGTATGCTTGGTTCTTCCTCTTGACCCTTCTAGTCTGAACTCTCTATTTGCGGACTTCCCTCTTGGACTGTCCTCATCGGGTTTCTTGGGAGGAATATAGAAAGCTGTTCCCTTAAATGACAAGATTACGACTAAAGCTATATATATATGTTCACCACCTATCCGTATATATAAAGTTCTCTTACTTCCGTTATTCAGAGACGTAAATAGTTATCCACACTGCATAATGTGACCTTAACGATTAACGGTCCTAACAAATATACTGTATTTGAGGTAAGGTACAATCGTTATCTATAGTTACAAATGACCATTGCAATATACCAAGTCTGACCTTAATTAAACAGTTCATCGTCCCTGTTCCACGCGGCAATTGATTAGCAATTACCACGTGCACTGTATACAAACAATGCTGCCGTATATATTAGCATACATTACTATACGTCTTCTTACAGCTGGCTAGCCAGTTCCACTCAGTAAGATAAATGCTCGATTACTATTGTATAAGATTCACTAAATTCTAGCTTACAATAACAAATAACCTGCAAGATCATTAAGCATTACAAAATCATATATAAATATGCAATTATCATTAACTCACGATAAACTGTATCATCCTTCTGACAAAGGAAACTCATTCATATAACCATAAGAAATTCTACACATTGAATATTTGGATTACATCACAAATCCGTCAATTCTATCAATGAACTAATAACTGTTAAATTAGAGAAATAAATTGCATAACACTCTAACGTATCAACAGAGTCCTACGAAATTGAATAAACGATACAAGCATGGATCATAAGCATATCAAACACATTTGCATAAAACCAAACAAACAAAATAGAAAATTTATATGGAAATTAAACTTGCGTACCTTAATGCTGTTTCTTTTCCACACAATCGTGCGTCCTAGCACCATAGCCTGTCTTTTCCTTTCAAGACAGCTATCTGGCCTCTTTACTTTGTTAATGAGGGAAAACTCTATTCTTAGGTTTTTCCACCGGAGTCTCAAATTCGACTTCTCGCAAGCAAAATTGGACTAAAGAATTCTGAGCCAAGTCACTACCTTAAATTCAGATTACTTCCAAAGCGTACGCCTTAATTTTAACTGACCAATCGAAAGCAAAACAATCACGTCTTTCATCAGATTTTGACAGCCTAGAATCTGGTGCAATTGGCTTTCCTTTGAAGATCAATTATTTGACATACGGTCCTTTACAAACAGATACGGTTGGTAATTCTAATGTACTCTCTGCCAATATACCTTTACGATGACTGTTTCAATTCCAGTGAAGCTTAAACGTAGGCCCTTTTATGTTTCACAGATGAAACAAGGGAAATATCAAAGTGACCTTTCTCAAAGACTTTTCTGGCTTGACTATGATAAAATTTTAATGCACATCTTATTCAACGTTAGGATCCAGTACTTCTTCAAAATTCGACACATTACATACACATATATTATTGATGCAACGGCTAAATTATACATATGTTAGATATGTAACGGCAAAATACATATATGTATATCAGTGATGCAGAGGCAAAATACACCTATGATTGTGATGTAACGGCACAATACATACATTAGTGATGTAAAGGCAAACTACACATATAATAGTGATGTAATGGCAATCTACATATATTTTAGTGATGTAGGCAAAGAGAGAGACAATACGAATTAATCATATGAGGAAAATGCCATGATCTTACCAGACTTTATTATGAGATGGCGGTCAGTATCTTCAAGTATGTATACAAGGAATGGCTCATTTTATTACTAGGCTAATGTTTTCTTGTTCATTCTGCTTCTTCGTCGATATGTGCACAGTTCACCGTCTGCGATAAAACAAACGGTGACCGAAGCCTTGAATTGTGTTTGCTGGTTATGTTGTTGTTTGTAATGCAATCTATAAAGGATATACATAAAAGCTGAAAATATAACTGACCTGAATATCTGCAGGTTTATCGTTGTTTGTTATTTTACTGTTGTATGGCTACTTCGGTGAACCGCATGATGCGGTGATTACTTCAGTATACTTGTGGTTGAAATGTCAACGTAATTTTACAATCCAGTGACAACGATGGAACTGTCCACACACACACACACACACACACACACACACACACACGCGCGCGCGCGCGCGCGCACACTCGCGCTCGCGCACTGAAATGCTTAGCTACACAAATACTCAGAGGTGCACGATATTACTGGTACACCACTTTATCCAGGAATTTGTTTGAGTTAGTACCTACCACGGTATTTTATAACTGTACCGGTACTTCTGTAGTTTCTGTCAGCAAGGAATACACGGAAATTTCCGTGTATTATTACGCATTTAATACAACTAACAGCACATATTCGTTTTACATGACAAAATAGTTCTAAAGTTATTTTTATAACATAATTGTATTTGTCACATATTAACTTTGAAAACTATAAATTTAGCCATATTCATGATCTTTGATTGCATGTTTGAAACGTGTCACGTATATCAACGTGATGGCAAAGTGGGATGCTGCGATAGGTATACGGTTCAAATCCAGATGTTTAGAAAAATGTACAATGATGGTAGATTCAAAAACAAATGTCAGTTATTTATTTGCTACCGTATTTTACTCTGTTAAGGAAAATTTAATCCGTTGTAAGACTGCAAGTCGTCCTAAGAGTTTAAGGAGAGCAGTTGTGTTCTGTTTGAATTTTAAATATTTTCTCAAGTCCACTAAATATTTTCTCATTTTTTGAGTCATTTATGTATACATGTCCTCTCTGATAAATATCTTACCGTAGTGTTTTCTTCCCACCCAAAGATTCTCTGCATATTATGTATCTGGTACAGCTAGTAGACTCTATGTCTATCAACAAGCTCTCTAATGTCAGCACAATCTTAAATGGGTGTCAAGAACGGTCTCAGCTTAACCAACTTCTGCAACAATTGACATGCATATGTCAAATTCATCTGCTCTAATGTACTGACCATTTTTTTTTAATCGCGAGGCTACGACATTCGTTGGGCTGAAATATTTTAATTTCATGATAACGATTTTTTTCTTCAAATGCTATAATAGATATGGTATGGTGTTATTTTGAAATAAATCAGACCATATTTTGTCCGGCTATTGAGAAACTAAAGATACGGGTCTTTAATTTAAAGTAGTCTCAGACCCCTGTCTTAGAACATTTACCTGTTGCTCCCTAATGTATTTGTGATATACCGTGGTACTTATCACGGTAAATTCAGAAATGTCGCGGTAAACTGCGGTACAAATGTTTTAATGGTACCAATGTGTATATACACACGCATACATATGCAATGCACATACATGCATACATTCAGACATATTATTCCTATTTCCCTGTCAAGATGTCAAACTTAACCCGATGCATAATAGCAAAAATATTTTTCATTCCTCTTCTTAATCTAAAATTTGATGTCATTTTCTCTTGGCAACTCAATTTCGTCTAAACTACTATTTCAAAAAATGCACAATTTGGATTTTCAGACAAGTGCATCCAGTTTAGAAATACCTTTCAAAAACAAAACAAAAATCAAGACATGTCGACAAGATGTCTGGCGTACGCACATAAACCTTTCCAAAACAACGACATCATACTTTTTTCAAACAGTACCTGGTGTGTTTAGAAATATCTAATAATTTGGTTGGTATAATTGCATATCACGTACCATAAAACTATCGAAATATGATCAGCGGATATACAAATTAGTACACAAAATAGTGGTTACTGTAGGGACCAACAACCATAAAAAGACGGTTAGAAGCAACGAGAAAAACCTTGTCTGTGGGAGATACAAATTACGATAAGAAATGGCTAGTAAACGTACAAAAACTTTCAAAAGATGGCTTGCGTATGTATAAATATATATCAAACGATGGCACGTGTAAGTACAAGTAACGTACAAATGAACATGAAAATATAACTATCAGACATACAAATAATTATCAAAAGACCGAGAACGGACGCGTAAATAACTATCACAAAGATTGATAGCGGACGTGCTAAAAAAAGATTATTAAAAGAGCTACAAATAAATAAAGATGTTACTAGTGTGCCTGCAAATAACTGTCATAGTTCGCATAAAAATAACTACAACAATGGTTGATGTAAATATTGTACTAATAATTATCAAAAATATGTCAAATAGACGTACAAATAACAATCAAAGCAATATGAAGAAGCAGGGAATATAAACATGGGAGCAAGAAGACGACATAATTTCTACAAATGAATTAAACAGAAGACGACGTACCAATAATGTTAGCATGGAACCTCTACTTGCAACTTCCAGATATATAAGTTCATTCGCGTAATCTGTAAATTTGATCAATATTAAAAATAAACTTACGTTAAATATGTTTTCTGTAAACAAGACATGCTAATTATGTTTAATACCATTTTCATGTTCACAAACTGGCCTTGCAGAACAGCGTAAGCTATAAAGATGCTCTTGTAAAATGTTGCATTAATGAGCCAATTCAGCATTTAATCAATTATATTCAAATATATCATTATTACCAATAAATAGATATAAAAACCCTCAAAATAGGGACATCCGATATAAAAAGGGAAATTGTCAAACAGATTTATTTCATTTCTATACTTTGACTCTACATGAAACGTAACATAATGTCTCTATTGATATCCAAAAGATTATACTGGAAGGTTTTAATTCCCGATAATCCGAGAAATAAAAATAAATATATTTCTTCTTTATTAAGCTAGTCGAAAAATCATCGTATTTTGATAGCCAAGGCAGAGAAAGGATAGATACATTCGTTTAATAAATTTTAGTCTTCTACTGCAAACATAGCTACAGAGCTGTCCTCTCCATCGTTCATGCTAATAGAATGGTTTTATATTCACAAAATAGCTTATATTTGGGATTTGTTTTGCTTGTTTAGTTTTATTTTTACGGAAAGTTTGATCTTTCAAAGTGAAACTCTATTATCACTAAGACTGATATAAATAGAACATTGTGACGTGACCACCATTATCTGACTGTCTTTGTTAGCTTAATTCAAGTAAAGATGGACTATAATATTGGCAACTGGTGTCATTCGTAGCATTTGTGGTGTAACGGGGACATTGTACCCAGCAAGAATCTACGTCTAAAGAGGACACCATACCGAGTTCTCCTCCCCTTTTCCTGCATATATTGTAAAGATGCTGGGGTGATAGACCCAATCACGTAAAACAGAGTTTTTAAAGAAAAACAGCATGTGCATTTAATAATTCATAATGTCATCCGATCCAAAGACAATCTTCTCAAGATAGAAATTATTTGAAAGCCCTGTGAATGTACAGTGATCGACTTACAGTTTGACTGGACTGGGTTGTGGTGTTGTAAAGGTGTCCGTTCCAAAATCGATTTGCAGATATCTTTTTCTAATGTTAGCAGCTCAAATTTAGCACTATACTTGACCAAACGTTGAAAGTAAACAGCGAACACAATGACTTTGGAAACAATACGCCTTAGACTCGTAGGTGTGGCCGCCGATTGTGCATTTCATCACTTTTGCAAACACCGCTAAACGATTACCTATTGAATTCTCTTTAAAGCACATTCTTCTCGAAAGGTACTTTTGTCTGTCGGCAAAAGGTATGTCATAATGATTACAGACACTGAATATACAGCTATGAAATTGTATGAGGGTTTACATTTGAAAAGACTACAGGCATAAGGTGTATGCACCTAACAGTGAAGTACATACATACATACATACATACATACATACATGATCCGTTAAGCATATTCTTTTTGTATTTACATTCAGTACAGGCACCTAGACATTGCTACATGTCTGTATGTCTGGTTATGAAATTTGATGAGTTCATTCACATTTGCCACTGTTCTTAGCACTCATGGAAAAAAAATGTGGCTGTAGTGACATGCCTCTGATACTCGTGTGGCTATAATAATGGACAAATGTATACGTGTGGTGTCATGTTATCGTGCTGCTACTGTAGTTGTTGGAGTATCTTTTTATCTACTAATTTTGTCTTACACATCGTTTATGTTTGTATGATAGCTTTTTGATGTGCGCATTCTGTGTCACATCATATGTGACTTATTTAGATGCATTAAATATATTAGTACCTTTGCTATATATTTTGGTATTATCTATCTAGTTTATTATTATTATTATTATTATTATTATTATTATTATTATTATTATTATTATTGCTGTTGTTGTTTTTGTTGTTGTTGTTCGGAAAATGTACTGGTGAAGTAGGCTGGACGTGGCACTCAACAGAGTTTCCCTTTCAAAGTCTGAATCAATTATAAGCGTGAAAAAAACAAGAGAAAAATCCTTAATTTTGATTAATTTTCAAGATGGGAAGCATAAGAAACAATTTTGCTGCATGCATTATCACTCGCGTTTGCTCTTGTAATTATTTTAAAGTACCATCGTTATTCTTGTTTATACTTAGTAATCATACGTCTGCCATCTGGGTTGGAAAAAGAGTCTTTAAGCGACCGATAGTTTTAGACACCTTTTCTTTGTTTGTGACTTCTGTTTGACAATACATCGTGAATATATTGTGATAGATTTGTAGCCATATCCATTTCTTTCAACCTCTCGTGCTCATTCAAGCTATTTGAATATTTAAACCGAATCCTTCCCTTTTAACAGTCACACCAGATTAAACATAAACATGTTGACTAAGATTTTTAAACAATCAGATATAAAGTGTGTGTATCTCCCCCATTTTTTCTCTCACAGGTCGGATCTACAGCACACCTATGAAAATAACTCAGATCGCATGTTTAAGAAGTATCTGGTTCAGCTTTTTGGAAATCGGTAAAGGTAACAAACACATATTAGTGCTGTAACGGCAAAATACACATATGTTAGTGTTGTAATAACAAGACACACATATATTAGTGATGTAGAACAAGGATGAGACAACACAAATTAATCAAAATGAATGTTCTGCCCTCTTTTTCGAATGTCTTTACATTCAGCACTCGTCTATCTGATAACAAAATCTGTGATGTTGACAGAATTTTTATGTGGCCATTTAGTGCCAAGGTCACAAACACATACGAAAGTTTCATGGAAATGGAAAGGAAACGTTCTGAGTTAATATTGTAGTTAATATTGTAGATATTATATGCCCAATTATTGGTTACCCGCTCGGTCGGACATACATTTGTCGACAACTAAACTATTAGAGGAGTCAACTATATTTCGAATCAACAAAATGTCACTTTTTCTTACATTTTCTAGATCGTCATTTGTCATGCGCCTGAAGCTGACATCTGTAACTAGCTGATGTAAGATTTTATGAAACAGATGTCTATGTTCTTTAAAACAAATGTTAGCTCAAATGCGATCTCCATTCGATGAAATGAAAATTGAATTTTCTCAAGTTTCTCTTTCAAACTTATCACATGCATCTTATAGAATTTAAATATCAAACGGTCTTCACCACCTGTAGAAAAAAGAAGGTTCTGTGCTATAACCGAAAGGTGCTAAGAGCTAGCGTCCAGAGTCTTCTAATATCTATACGAATAATGGCCCATTTCATAACTAGGTCATTGTTGTTGTCTTGTTTTTTCTTTCCGCCTACTACGTCGATAAGTGCAGAATTCCTTGGATGTGGCAAATTAAAGGAACAACGGAAACACGGAAACAATGTCTGGCAGTTGGTGTTGCTTTTTTGCAATGCAGTGTAGAAAGGATATACATAAAATCTGAAAACATAATTGACTCTAATGTCTGCAGGGTTATCGTTATTTTTTATTTTACTTGTGTGTGGCTGCTTAGGTGAACCGCATAAATGCATATAAGAAAACAATAAACTTGCGGTTTAATACATCAACGTAATTTCACAATAAACAACAACGATGGAACTTTCTACACGCTCGTACACACAGACACAGGTACACACAGGTCGAAATAACTAACTACACCAATGCGCATATAGGTGCCGGTATTTGTTCCCGTGACACGTACAACGTCATGTTTTCGGTTTACATGACAACAATTTCACAAAAATTTGTTCTTACAAAAAAGTTGTATTTGTCACAAATTAAATTTGCATATATATATATATATATATATATATATATATATATATATATATATATGTGTGTGTGTGTGTGTGTGTGTGTGTGTGTGTGTGTGTGTGTGTAATCATATTTGTTACTTTTAATCACATATTAAATGCATGTCACGTATGCAAAAGTGATGTCAAAAATGGTAAGTTTTGAAAGATATTCGGCTTAAATTCAAATGTTTGGAACTATTTAAAATAAAAAAACAAAAACAAATGTCATGATTATTTATTGTCCATAGTATATTAATGCGTCACGGTAACGTACTCCTTTATAAGACTGCAACTAATCCAAATATTTTCAGGACAGCGTTTGATTCCTGTTGGACTTTTACATCATTTTCTGAAGTCTATTAAATCCATGTACTCGTTTGTTCAGTCGGTGCAATTTACGTTTAATGACCCACTCCAATAAATAGTTTGCCCTGGTGTTGGCATCCCACTCAAATTAGTATGGGTCTTTGAGGGTAAGCTTAATCAATTCACTTTATTCACAGTGTTTAGATTACAACTTCTACAACATACACAGCGCAGATTCATCTATTTTAATGTACTGATCTTTCATTCGTCGCGGAGGGGGGAGCGTATACAATATTTATTTCGAGCTGATATGGTTTATTTTCTTTTATATAAAACAAATGATTTATTTTCTTCAAATAACATAATGGATATGATATGATGTTATTTTGCTATAAATCAGAAACAGATTTTCCTCCAGATATTGATAAACGCATTATTTATTTAAAATAGGTGTCGGTCCCTTGTCTCAGAACATTAAATTGTTGATCCCTAATATAAGCCCCAATATAAGTGCGTTATAGGATAGTATATATCGCGGTATGTTCAGAAATGTTGCGGTATACTGAGGTACAAATGTTTAATGGTACCCATCACTGAATACGCACATACGCAATACACGCATACATACCTAATACACACACATATATGCAATACACACATACGTAATATATACAGATACTTAATACCTGCATGCCCTTCAGGATACCCTGTCGAAATGTTAAACTTAAACCAAGACATAGTTGCAAAAACTTGGTCGATACTTTCATTTTTATTGCAAAAATATCGCAATGCAAACTGGGATAAGCAACAAGCTCTTCTAGTTTATAAATACCTCTCGAAAACAAAATAAATTCAAAATAAGTCGACAAGAGATGTACCGTAGGGGCAAATACCTCTCCAAAACACAGAAAACATACATTTTTCAAACGATATCTCGTGTATATAGAAATAACTAATAAAATGGCTGACATAAGTGAAAATAACGCAGAATATAGCTATCAAAATATGGCTTGCTTACATACAAATTAGTATACAAAATAATGGTTACTGAACGTACAAACAGCCGTCAAAATGATGGTTGCCGTCATTTGAAAGAACGAACAAAACGTGGCTATAGGATGTACAAATTGCAATCACAAATGGCTGTTGAAGGTACAAAAGGTCTTTCAAAAGATGCCTTGTGTTCGTACAAATAAATATCAAACGAGGGCAAGTGCACCTACAAATAACGTACAAAACAATTATCAAAATTTAAATAGCGGACGTACAAAAAGCTATTACAACATGGATAAAAGTCGTACAAATAAATCCAAAAGGTTGCTAGCGTACCTACCTAGAAATAACTACCACTACGATGGTTAGAGCAATTAAACATAACGTACAAATAACTGTCAAAATCAATAGGAAGAGAAGAGGAATTAGTCGAAGTCAAGTGAAAAAGAAACATGAAACATGGAAGGTAAGAAGATGACAAGGTTTCAATAAGTTTATTAAATATAAAATGATATTCAAGTAATACTGGTACATAACATCTTCGTCCGACTAATAAAAGTTTATGAACTTCTAGACACAAATTCAATTGTTGTGGTCTGTTAATTTGAAACTCCATTTCATATTAAATACAAACTTATATTGCAACATATTTGCTGTAAACAATACACGTCACTGTCCACCATACATGGCACAAAAAGAAAACAAATGCTAGTTATGTTCATTACCATTTCCTTGTTTACAAACCGGTGTGGCAGAATAGCATATGCTTTAAAGATGTTCTTGAATCATGCTACAATTCTGAGTCAATTCTGCGTGTAATCAATTATATTAATCTATATCGCTTTTACCTGTAAATGCAAATAACGACCCTCAGGTTAGTGGCATCTGACTTAACAAGGGATATGTTAAAACAGTTCGATTTCATTTCTATACTTCGACGTAAAGTGAAACACAATCTTAATCTCACCTTTGATATGCAAGTCATTGCATTGAAAGGTTTTAAGTCTGAATATTATAGCATCACAATAATTCAGGACTACGTGGAATGGCCTAATGTTTGCATTGGCAGCGATGACAACAACAGATTGCCTCTAAAGCGTCTGAGATTTGATGATTTCCCTGCAGAATTTAGACAAAGGAAAAATATAACAGGTTGTGCTTGAGATAAAAACCTATTGAATAGAAATTTACAAAATTTTAATGACATTATACTAATCTTAAAAATATAGGTAGAGTTATCCGATACGGTAATCAATCCTATTACAGGCTCTGAAAAAACTGAAGATTTTCAATGTTGATAACGGGAGTTGCGAAAGAGGTCACTGACAATAGTTTTACATTTGAATATATCCCATTTTGATATCATATCATATCTTCTTATACTGCGAAAACTCTGGATATATCATACATTTCATTTTGTAAAAATCCTTTGACAAGCCATGGAACTACACGGGCATGCATAAAGTAAGTAGGAAACTGTACCGAATTAAATAAGTTTCATAATAATGTCCATTCAGTTTGGTTTAAAAATAAACAACTTTCAAAAATAGTTTGAGCAATTTGAAAGTACAAATGTAAGAATACAATTTTCTTTCTTTATAGAAATCAAAATTTACAATAGTGAATATTAGGAAAGTTTGGAAAACACAGAGACAATTCGATAATAATATTATACATATTCCATTATGTCACACTATTACAAACGTAAAGAACAAAATATCCGGGACTTTGGTTTTACTGCTGACGAGAAAGCTATAATTGTATGCGATTAAGTGGACTCCAGTATTGATCTACATTACATATTTGTAGCGCGATTCAATGGACTCCAATATTCATTCCCATCACATATTTGTTGTTCGATTCAGTGGACTCCAATACTGATTTTGCATTACGTTTCCTTGGAAACACACACATTTTGATATTCGCCTTATTACCTAGAGCAATAAGTCTTTGAAATCATATAAACATTTAAGAGAGAAAAAAAATTCTGGTACAGATGGATATCATGATAGTTTTCTTAAGACTGTTACGAATTCGATTTTCTGCACTCAAGTACTAAATTCCATCTGCCAATATTAAAATTTTGCTGGGAAGGTGGACATCATCATCCTCTATAAAAACATGATACCGTCATCATTAGTAACTTTATGCCAATTCCTTGCTGAGTTCTATCAGCAATCCAAAAGCTCCATTTTTATACATATGTATGACTATTTTAGTTAGCGAGAACTATTTAAAAACAAATTCCTTCCTGGTCATTCAGCTGAGTAGTAGTAGAGTCAGATATTTTATGAAATATATAAGTCTCTCAATTCTCTTGGATATAATTATATAACTTGCTTGTACCGTATCTAAGACAGTCCGGCAGACTTGTAATAGAAATTTCTTATATAAATGTTTGGTCTTTTGTTGTAATAGAAATTTCTTATATAAATGTTTGGTCTTTTGTTTCGCTTTTGATTGAATTTTTCCTGATATGTGTTGTGAATAGGTGCGGTAGTTCATTCATGCAAAACTTCCTTTGTAAACATGGGAGCTGGTATACGGAAATAGCACCTTTCCTTCTCTGAATAGAAGCACCCTTACTTTTTGATAATTATGAACAATATTTTAGAGATACACCTACATAGGTTGTTGTAACCCTCCGCTATGAAAAAATTGAAATGGTATCGCTGGCAGTCAAAATTAATTACAAAATATAGCTTTTTTTATGTGCACATTTCATGTCTTAGGGCCGAAATACATAGAATATATTCGATGTCGTTCACAATATTTAACAGAACAAACACTACAACCAACACATCTGTAACATTTAACTTAACCTCATGTATGACAATAACATAAATAACCGAGACATCCGAGTGTACAGCATTTCACTACACTATCCTGCGTCAAAGAACGTGAACGAAAAATCAATACCTTTATTCCAGTAATAAATAAAGTCATACATCTGTGCCAATTTCAACTAACATTTATTAAACTAGTCGAACACTCCTCCTATTTTGGTAGTCAATGCATAATCGATACATAAATTCGTTTGATAAATTTCATTCTGCTATTGCAAACACAGCAACAAAGCTACTCTCTCCGGAATTCATGCAAATACAATTGATTTATATTCACAAAGTAGTACTGCTATTTATATTTGGGATTTTATGTATGTTTAGTTTGCGACTTTCTCCAGCAACTTAGATTTTTTAAGCGAAGCTCAAACACCTCTCCTACTGATCACCACCGAATCGGCAAACGAAAACAGTATCGCTCTAAAGGTTAGACACTCACTTTTCACATTTGCGATAAACGTCTAATTCTCCTACACCCCAGGATGGCCCAAAATGTTAAATTCCGACACGTTCCCATTGTGCTTAGTAACGTTAATTTCCAGATATTTCCAAGCCGACACAAATCCAATATTAAATTCCTGTACATCTCTGTGGTGGCCAATAAAGTAAAAATGCACATAGAACCTATGAAAGCTGTGAAACTTTTTGGTATTATGGATTTCACGTTCATCCGCATATCATAAACTGTAACTATCCCGTACATCGACATATCCATAGCCTATAACTACTGTAACCAGTATTACCTTACATATATTAATTCTGACGACTTAGTTAAATGGATGAATGGATCAGATAACGTAAATGATGTTAAACGTACACTGAATGTATTTCACTTTATGTCGTTTTGTGTCACACCACTGACGGACCACACAACGTGATCTTCATTAGAGTTGACCTTTTAGATACAGGTATTTTGTGTTTAACATTTTACATTCTTTACTTTGGTTTACCCTGAAAAAAAATAGCAGTTCCTTGTGGGACTGTCTTTCTCGTCTTATACAACAATAATGGTTCCTGAGACACTGTAAATAGATCAGTGTGACCGACAACATTGGAGTCTCTGTAACGCTCGGTTGAAGTGAAAGATGGGCTGTAATAGGAGAAATTGGTCTACTCGGCATTCTTGATGTTAGAGAACTTTGTTACCAACAAAAATCTACTTTTATGGAAGGCACCGTATTCTCTTCCTCTTTCACTGTTGCATAGTTAATGATCTCTGGGAGATAGAACGAATCGAGTAAAGCAGCGGCATCGGGTTCTTTTCAAAGAAAAACAATAACACCTTGCTTATACTAATTCAGAATGTCATATGATCAAAATATATCGTTCTCAAGTTAGACATGGACTTTACAGCTCTGGTTTTAATACAGTGGATACTTTACAGGTTTCACTGACCGTGAGTTGTGTTGCGATTGAGGGGGGTCGATTGGAAACCCGATTCATGGAGTCTCTTTTAAATGATAACAGGTTAAATTTGAGACATCACAATTTCTTTGGCAAAATACGTCTTACATTCTTGGGTGTGGCAGATACAGTGACTTTTATCCCATTTCCGAAAACCGCTAACCAAATCCCTTTCGAGTTATTGCTGAATGATATGTTCTTTATGAAAGGTACCTTTAACTATAGCTGCGTTTTGAACTTTTTGAAGTTTCCGGAGTAGATATTGAAACAAACCAGACAGAATTGAGTTACAATAGTCCAGTCTTGAAAGTACTAAGGAACACACAAATGTTTTAGTGGCATCAGTTGAAAGATACTTGCGAATGGAGCTGATGCATCTCAGCTCAAGATATGCAGCCTACCATATGTTCATGACATGTTGGTGCAATGAGAGAGTACTGTCGAGAGTAACACCTAGGTTTCGTAATGACTGTGTGAATTTGATGTTGGTGTTGCTGATATTTATTGTTTGAGGTAAAGGATGTAAAAGAGAAAGTCTTTGTGTTGTAATCAGGATGGCTTCAGTTTATTATCATTCATCTGCAGCTTGTTACATGTCATCCATGATTTCACATCGGAAATGCACCCCTCTACACCTTGGATGGTAGCTTCAACTTCACTTGGGTGACTAGATTTGTATATTTGGGTGTCATCAGTGTACAATTGGTGAGACACTGGATGATGATCTATGATATTTGAGAGTGGCTGAGTGTATAGAATGAAGAGAACAGGTCCAAGAACAGACCCCTGTGGAACACCACAACATAGATCAACAGGGCTGGAGTGTTTTCCATTTGCGGACACAATTTGTGTCCTGTTGACCAAGTAGGACATGAACCAAAGTAAGGCTGTATCGTGAATGCCAAATACATGCTGGAGACGGTGAAGTAATATATCATGGTCTATTGTGTCAAATGCTACAGACAAGTCAAGGAGGGTGAGGACTGTAATCTTTCCGCTATCCAAAGCAGAGAGAAGGTCATTAACTACTTTCAGAAGAGTTGTTTCAGTACTATGGCAAGGGCAATATGCAGACTGTACATTGCTAAAAAGACTGTTTGAATGTAGATATATTAGTGATGTAATGGCACAAGACACAGAGATATAATGACAAAATACATATATATCAAGGACGTAATGGCAAACTACACATATATTAATGACGTAGGTAAAGGAGTAGATTATACAAATTAATCAATTGAATGTCCTCCCGTCTATCTACGCATATCTATAAAGTAAGCACTCGTCTCACTGAAAAAATACAACAAAAGAACATCTGTGAGTTGTGAGTTTAAAAGAATACCTCTGAGTAAATTCTGAAAATTTGATTGTCTCAGTAAAAGCTGCTTTGAAATGACGTCTATGTCTTTTAAAGCAAATCTTAGCACAAATACGATTTGCATCTTTTTATATGCATGCAAATTTCGCTTTCTCAAGTACTCCTTTAAACTTATCACATGCATCT
>JAECUM010023343.1:0-73749 GCA_016617855.1 Megalonaias nervosa
ACATTGGCACTACTGGCATTAACACAGCTATTTCATAAACATGCATCTGATGAATGTTTAGTAGTTTAGAAATAGTCTGGAGTTTAGAAATAGTCTGGAGTTTAGAAATCGTCTGGTGTTTAGAAATAGTCTGGTGTTTAGAAATAGTCTGGAGTTTAGAATTAGTCTGGTGAATTCAAAGAATTTCCTTTACTTTCCTCTGGCTGTTAGAAAAATATTTGACTTTGTAGGTGTAAATCCCCTTTCTTTATCAGAAAGTGTGGCTGGAATGCGAGATGTCAGTTGTCCTTTGGTTAGAAACCTTTCCGCGTGTTATCATGACTTTGTATCAGATATCAGGCAGATATGCCAATCATGGACACTTACTCAATCAGTTATACAATGGACATCATGACAAGAAAAAAAAAACAACACAAACTAGAATGTTCAAGTTGTATAGTTCGCCAACCCTAGTTTGATGTTGGTTGGTTTACTTTGAGCAACAATTTCAAGACACTATTAGCGGTAATGCAGAGGAAAAGGGAGTTAAGTGCCTTTACCATAGAGACAGCATGGGCTGACCTGGGTGGGTATCAAAATCTTTGATCATTGTAATTCAAGTCCAATACTCAACAACCAAGTTTTCCTAACTTCTGTCTAAAGTGTATCCTTGAGAAAATTGACCAAAAAAAATCTCTCTTACTTTTACTATAACTTGTAATTTATAAACCTTTACTTCAATCTGCTTTTTGATATTTTAGAATTTTCCCTTGCAACAATGTTAGTGCAAGTCATGCACTTTATTGATTATGTGTGGTACACATGACCCATAGGTGGCACATGTGACCCATTAAAAGAGATAATTGTAATCAATATAACAGAATTTCTCATTCAAATTTACTCCTTAGAAAATTCTGATTGATAAATGTTTATAATAATGTTGCATTTTTCTTCAAAAATCACAGACTTCTAATTAGATACAGTTTAATTCACCTTTTTAAAGTTTTTTTTGATAAATAGAAATAAAAATTACTGAAATATCATTAAAATGTTTCTTTATACACTAGATTTTTGTTTGCCTGTCAGCCTTAAGGAGAAAATCTTCCTAAAATCCATTTCTCTGTGAATGTAATCATTTTCTTCATATCCTTATTTTCTTGCCCTAGCCAATTGCAAATGGATGGGGCCATTCTGTCAATGTTTTTGCCATTTAATCAGTCTAACAGGGTACAGGGGACATAACTCTTGATACCTTACATCACCACATCAGATTAAAACCTCCCTTGGGACATAATCAAATCCTGATATTTCAAACTTGTGCAACTCTAGACTGTCTTCACATTTTCAGACCTTGGTGCTAATTGCAACAGTTGCTTCTTCATAGAGAGCTGACCTCTCAGAGTGATAGAATAACAACAAACAATGTGTTGAACATTTGGACAATGTAATGTAAGCCCAACAATTAATTTTGTAAATGGTCAGACCATGTTAGGGGTGTTCATGTCGTAGATCTGTCTTTGATAAGGTTCAGGTGCTATATAATCTAAATTTCATGGACAGAGAAAACTGAACTTTGGAAATGAGTTCAGTCTCATATTTGTAATAACAGTGTCAAAAATGTTGATAAACCACAGAATTAACTCATGTATGTTTCCGATTGCACTGGTTTTAAAATTAGGGGATAGGCAGGGTTTTTTTTTCTTCAAATATATGTTTAATGTGATTTTTTTGTAATATTTTTCTTACCATGGCGGAAAGAAATGCTGGGGTCAGCAATTATAAACAAGGACAGTCAGTTGACTGGAAACATTTCTTTTGGTTGACCTCAACAGAAAAGAGGAGATTGTTTCAAAATCAAAGAGGAATCACTTATAGAGCACATGTTGGGCAATGACCTAAATGATCTAATGTAGATAAAACTATCTACATGCCAGTAGCAGATTTAAATAATAATAATAATAATAATAATAATAATATTAATCTTTTCAAGTCTCAGTTTTTTTCTTGATTTAAATTTATGGTAGAAAACAGAGTCCCAGATGAATAAATTTACAGATAAAATGAGGAACATAACATTATGGGATTTTCTTTAGTCCCTTTATAAAATTTTTCACAAATTACCAAAAACCTAAAAAAACTAACAAATTCCAATGAGGAACAGGTTTTGAAATTAGTGCTTTCTAAAAATACTTAACTGAAATTAAATTATCAGTGAGCTGCCTGCCCACTGAAATGGAAATACCTTAAAAAGACTTGAGCTGGACTGGTAGCAATTTCAGTTAGGTCTAGTCCAAATGCAGTTTGAGTGATGGAGATTTATGTCAGTAATACAGTGTACAAGAGTCCAAACAAACATGTCAAACAGCTAACAAAACAAGGCCAAGAAAAAAAGCAGTGTTTATTTACAAATCACTGATGGAAGGAATTTGTAATCAGACAGTGATGGGGGCTGTTTGTTTAACATCTAACCTGTCTTTCCTTTGGCTGCAAAATCAATTTACTATAATTGATGAAATAAGCAAACAATTGCTTGGTTGAGATTTATTTTCCTTCAAAGCATATCAAATAATTAAAGGGGACAAATTATACCAGAATACCAAAATAAATATTGGCATAGTAAGTTAATTTATTTTAATTCTGGTGATGAGAGAAGATATTTTGAATTTAGATTGGACACATTTTCAATTCTATCTGAAAATGAACTTCCACATGTACTCAGTATCCAGGATTCTTCTACAGTGTTTTGATTTTTTTGCTTATAATGGCCAACTTTCCATGTTCTTCACAAAAAGTGTACATTAACTGGCAAAAAATGGTAAACTGAAGACCATCAACCAGTCTGGATCTGTCCCTGTTGATTTTAAGAATGACCGGGGGGGGGGGGGGGATTTCAAGTTATTCTATTTCATATCAGAGGCAGTGATGTAGTAACAAATTCTCACCTTAATTGCAATTTAAAAATAGTTCTTTGGTGTGATTTTGTTGCCCCCCCCCCCTTGTGGGGGTTACTGTGACCAATGATCAGATTTATTCCACACTCATCATCTACACCTCCCAATTCATTAACTGATAAACTTCTATGTCCCTGTTATGGTATTTTTGTTTAATTTATTTGAAAATATTTAATGATTGAAATGAAAGTATGTACAGGTGTGTGCTGGAAAGGCTTGGTGGCTGACAGGCAAGAGAGAAAGAGAGGTTTAGTAACTGTGCTGTCAATGCTATATTCTGTTATTGAATGAAAGAAGATAAATTGTCACCTTTTGATCAGCTGATGTTCAATTAAAAACATTCCACTCTATATGGGCCCCAAATCATTTGCTAACTTTCAGAAATTCAAATCAAAGACCTTATTGCATATTTAATAGATTAACTATCTTCAAAATGCATTAAAATACTTGAAATCTTTCTTTGTACATGTGTAGAGATTTTGATTTCAATTAAAAAGTTATTTCTGGGTATTTCTGGGTCTTTTTTAGAACACTGAAATTAATGTTAATTTCTCAAAATGTGCACTAATTTTTGGACTGAAACTGCATCATGCCTTCAACTCTTAACCCCTACTTAATCTACAAAATTTATCTTTTCAAATGGAGGAATTTTACAAATTTTCATTTGTAGACTATCTTTGACAGTGGTTAATAATTTGAAGTCACAATAAGGTTATAATTAAATAAAAATTTAGTCCAATAAAATATAATATATCACCATATTAAGGGGTAGAATGAAAATGTTGAAAAAAGATGGCCCATAAATCAAACATCTGCTACATAGATGACATGAAGGGTCAGTTTACCCCCCACCCACCCCAAATAATTTATCGCCTATTTATGAAAAGAATTCTATTGATCTGGTCGAAAAGAACAAGTACTTTACTATCACCTGCCATCATAGTAAATTCTGAGTGTTTAGTCTTAGCAACAGGTATAAATTTCAGACCCACCCCAAAGATTCTAAATGTGTTAGATCCACCCCTGAGTATACAAATACAGTTATAAATAGATATCTGATAGCCCAAAAACCTAAGCTGCAGTATTTAACTACTTTTTCGATTTACTTTATACTCCTCACGTGTTACATTTGTGACCTGAGCAGTATAAAAACTTGATCAAAGAGATTTATTTCTTCCTGAAACAATACTGGCTTGTTGCCACCAATGTCCTTTTATGTGTATATGCGATATAATTCACATGCGATATAATTCACAGATCATTGGGCATAACATTACAAAGGTTACAATTTTCTAGGACTTTGATTCAGAAGGTATATACTACCTGTTTTTATGTTCATGTACAATACAAGAATATGATTTAAACTGAATCAGCAATTAAAAAACACTTCAATGAAGCATTTAGTGCTTCAAGAACTATTGCTCGATTCAGAAAATAATTTCGGATTAAACTAATTTTGTCCTGCCAAGTGTTGACACCTGCAATTAGGTATAAAACAATTTACAAAGAAATTTTTTAAGGGCCATTTTTAATGGGTTTAACTGCACTTTTAACACATTACTGTCTATATAACAAAGAGGAAATGGGAGCCAAGCACCTTTCCCAAAGGCACATCAAGCTAGCTTGGGTGGGTATTGAACCTATGACCGCTGGATTACAAGTTAGATATTCTACCAACCGAGCTACCACTGCTTCCTTAATAAAAAAGAACCTTCATTTTTATGGTATCAATATAAAGGTACAACTTTGAGTTATTGTTTTAATTTGAGACAGACAGTGGAACAAATTAAATCACAAAAGAGATTATGTGACAAGTATGTCTGAATAGTTAGGTAACATTATACTCCCGACCCTATACCTCCCCCAGGCCCCTTGTAACAATGCCAGCAAGTGTGGCACACATCATCAATACCAACACAGAAAGTGGGTTGGATTTTATAAAAATAAATAACCTCTAATGACATTTATCTGACAACAAAAGGACATTAATTACATAATCACTGTAAATTATTTCAAATTTATTGCAATCAAATATACAAGAACAACCTATAATGTGTTACCATATTATTTGCATTGCTCTGCTGTGAGGTGGTAAATTTAGCTTTATCTTCATTCTCAATACATGCCAAGCATGGGAGACAACTCTTAAGTAAGAATAACCAGTCACAAATGTAGTTTATTATCAATAATATGGGAAGTTTATGAATGAAAAAATGTGTATTCCTACTTTTAACTGCAAGAGACAGAGAGGGCTTTTTTTTGTAGGTATGGATATAGCATGTATCAACCACTGAAGCATGAAATATAAATAACAGAGACCTCCTTTTGTAAAGGGTATAGTACTTGTCAAGATGCATCCCCTCACAAAGTTTAATTAATTTTGTTTGAATAGTATGCATGTTGCATAAAAAACTAATGTGGTCCAGAAATAAATACAAAATTGTAACCAAAGCCTGTAAATAATGAATACAGGTCATGGTGACCTTATTTGTAAATATGATATATATGTTCTTTTATGTTTACAATGTTTTACTTTATATCCGTATTTTAATTTAGATGTATGGGCTATGTAGTCTGAAATAAAGAATTCTTATCTTCTTCTTATCTTATTTGTTGTAAAGGTGTGATGCTATCAGAGATTCATATAATTATTAATTTCATTAGTCAAGCATAAACACTAATGAACAGTGCCTGAGGAATGAGCATACAAAATTAAGCAAAGTCTAATGACCTACTTCTGCAAAAAGATTGTAGTGTTCAGCAGGATGCATTTACTGACATAGGATCATGATTCTATACATGATAATATATACAAAACATCAACAGTATACAGTTTATTCAGTGCTGAGGTAATGGGAGTCAAGTGCCTTGTTTAAGGACACACCACAATACCCAACCTGTGCTGATCCTATGGTCAGATTCTAACTAACACCCTTTTGTTTGGGAGCTAAGCATGCTAACCACTGTGTCACCTCAGCTCCTGTCTCCATAATTTGCCTCTTATGACATATGAGAGGGTGCATCAGGCCTACTCTACATCACCAAGCCTATACAAAACCTTTACTTGAGCTTGTAAATTGTTACATATAGGTCACAATGACCTCTTGTTGTGTGGGTGTGGTACCTATCAAGATGTATCTCTTCCAGGTATAGCTGGAATAGATGGCACAAAAAAAAATTAAATGGTAATGAGCTACATGCACCAATTAACCCAATGTAAAATGTAGGTCACAGAAACCTTAGTTGTAAGGGTGCGATATGAAGAGGGATGCATACAATTAACTGGTTTGATGTAAAATATTCTAGCAACAAAAGTGACTGACAAATAAACTGAAAACTCAGATTTAACCTATTAAAGTGTGAAATGTGGGTTACTGTGATTTACTTTTTGTAGGGATGGTATAGTACTAAAGTCACAAAATTTCATGATCCCAGATATATGCTAAATGCATGCATAAGCATAACCAAGAATATACACAAATAATTTACAAAGTCAGATTCAGTCCCCTGTAACCCCTTCCCCAGGTGCTATGAAAAATGCTCCAAATAGTTGCTTAACTCATTAACCCCTGGAGGTTTTTGTCGTTTTCGCCTGAAATGCGAGTAGGAAACCCATTTTGGGAGCTATTTCTGAATACATCCTAATACATCGACCTCCAAGACATTTTCGGTTAACCTAATGCCTAGTTGTGTTAGAAAGATCGTTTTTCATTGGCTATTTCGCCTGAGCATGAGCAGAAGGGTAAAAGTTGGACTTCTTTTCTTTTTTTTTTCTTTCTTTTTTTTGCTTAACGGACCCATCATTTTCGTGTCAAGACCACTCTTAATTCTAAATGCCACATCTTATCCCTCACGTTTTTGCAAAGGTTCACCTGTCTGTGTGCAGTTCAGACCGGTCTGTCTTAGATCTGAGGCCAAAAAGTCTAAAATCCGGACACAAAATCGGATTCCGACCTCGAGCAAATTTCGGCTGGAAAAAAACTCGGGTCCAAAAAGTTACGTTTTTCCCTCTGTATTTTGTAGTGCAACTAGAACATCCATATTATTTGGCATCATCGTAAAGCTACATCTGTCTACCTTTCTATAATACCACCCACTTTATTGTGTCCTACATGACCTTGACGCTACAGAGCTCAGAAGTAGGCTACCACCTCCTGCCCCGTAAACGCGGCGCCAGGGGTTAATGAGTTAAGTCAGAAAGAAAAAAATGGTTGAGATGTAGCAAGGCTGTATAAGATGTGCAGTGTTTTTATCTTTACAGATGCCACAGAAAGCCAATAGTTCTCCTGTAGTTTGTTTGGATTTTGTGGGTCTAATGACATTTTTCAGCACATGATAGGCTATACATGGTGGAGGAAGAACTCAAAAGAAAATCCAAGTCAGAACTACCAACTCATGGGATGCTTACGACAAGCTTTCTCACATACCCACACTGACCCATGGGATGTTAATGGCAAGCTTTCTCACATACCCACACTGACCCATGGGATGCTAAGGAGAAGCTTTCTCACATACCCACACTGACCCATGGGATGCTAATGACAAGCTTTCTCACATACCCACACTGACCCATGGGATGCTAATGACAAGCTTTCTCACATACCCACACTGACCCATGGGATGCTAATGACAAGCTTTCTCACACACCCACACTGACCCTGCTAAGGCTTAAACACAGACAGATTTAACGTCAGTGATCTGTAATTGCAAGCACCTTAGACCTCTATGCCATCCAGGGTCCCTCCTGTACTTTATGGAGGCGAGCTACAAGTTGAACCCCATTTTACACCCCTACCCCCTCATTACTTAGCTCAAACTCTTTAAGAAATGTACCATTAGAATTTTATAACTTTTTGTGTGAAAACTGTTTTGGACTTGAATTTCACCATTAAAACACCCCAGATTGGTTACCATGGTGATTCCTTTGGCAGTGCACTTTACTCTGCTTGCCTCAGAGACATAATATAACCATTTAAAGTGCTGCTGTGCCCAAGGAATAAAACAAACAAAAATGGACTTGTCAGACAGCTCACATTCAAGTTCTAATTAATCTGGAAATATTCAGACATGCTTTGAATTTCAAATTAGGACCACCATTGTATCTGAATGTTGTCCACACCTAGCCTAGCTCCACACCTAGCCTAGCTCCACACCTAGCCTAGCAAGAATACATTTCATCATTGAGAATTCAAACAAAGTCAACTTCACTTCCTAAATGAAATAAAAAAAGACACCCCAACAATTTTGACTGTGACATCCAGTTACTAACTCACCCATAACTACACTGGTAAAAAAAAGGATGAAAAATTACATATTTGTTTTCTTCCAGTTGCCCTACCTGTTACATTGAAATATTACAGGTAAACAAAGCTTAACATAATAATACAGTACAAATGTTCCAACAAAAATCAGTTCAGTTACCTGATTGTGTATCAAAACATCCATCTTGCTGTTCCAATGTTACCCACTGTGTGATAGGAGAAAGGATAAACTTAGTCACAAATACCATTACCCTAGGCAGTACTGGATCACATGGAGATGGGCGTGTCCCTCTAGTTGTATTGTTTATGCATCCACCCCTTTCTTTTATTTCAGTGTTTTCCCATGAACTGCACTGCCTAATTTTTTTAAAGACTACTAATGTTAACAATCAAGATATAGCCCTAGAGGATGGGAATCCAACATTTGGCTTCAAATTTGAATATGGCGGTAGTTGTTGCAGTCTGCTAGACTGGTTCACACATGTACTCCTGCTTGAGGTGATTTGATAAATGACAATAATGACCTTGTATTTTGACAGGGAATATAAAAGTCTGCCTGTTGTCAGGGTCATCACAAAGAACCAAATCCAGGTCACTTCAAATATTTGTTTTTTAATTTCTTTTGGATAGGTAAGGGAACAGACTGGTAGGGATGATTTAAGTGTTACTGCCATAATTTGAGTGTGGGAAGTTTGCTTCTTGCATACTTATGAGGTTAAATACCACTTAGTTTTATTGCTTGTTCTCTTTTGTAAATACTATTTCCTTGAGAAAATAGCCAAATTTTACATCATAAAAAAGCAATAACATGAAAGAATAAATAATTCTCCACATACAGTCCTCATCTGTAAGGATTAGATATCACTAAGAAATAATATGAAGTACAAATATAGGGTGAGGACAAGTGTGTCTCTAATTGGTTGCCAAGTCACAGTCATGTTTTAATTTCTCCCCTCAAATTAAGTATTAAATGGGATAGAAATCAAATTCAAACCACATGTCAACTGCAGTTCCATGATTCAAAATCATTTATTAATGTCAGCATCAACCATTTTCTATTTCCTTTTGTTTCGAATTAAAAACAGGGCTGTTCATCTTTATCTCACACTAATCTATTCCTAAGATACCATCTATAAGCCTATTTAAATTAAAAATTAAATACCTTCCACATTTAAAATTTAGACGTTTCAAGCTTGTTTTTTCCCCATTTGACTGGCATGTGCCAGGTAAATAGCACGTGTCCCAGTGTGCTCTTGAGAGAAGAAAACCTAGTCCCAGCTGCTGCAGGTGAGTTAAGTGAGGCTTCATAGGGGAAACAAAAAAAAATTGTCAGTGATAATCATTTTATTGAAGCCCCATTTTATCACTATCTTAGAAAATTACTGATATACAGTGAAACCCCTAAAAACCAAACCCTTGGAATATCAAAATCTGACACATGAATGGGGTGGGTGGGGTTTTTTTAAGGATTTTTTTCCATTTTTAATGTCCATTTCTTTCAAGTGAACCAACACCCCTCTATACTGACAACCAAAACTAATTTCTGGTCTCAAATTTCAATTTTACACATGCACAGTAGCAAATATCATAAAATAAAAAATCATTTACAACTTGGAAATGTATTTTAACATCTAAATTCAACACCTCACCCCCACCCCCCCACAAAAGACATTTATATTCCAGAAATAGCCTGTGGTCAAGCATTAAGTAAGATGCACACCCTTGGGTCTGACATTCTTCCTGGGATTTTCCCAGTTTCCTCCACCAAATATACTAGCCACCATGAATAGCCTATCATGTGTTGAAAGACAGCGTTAAACCCGTAACAACAACACATTGGAACAGATTATTTAAGGCTAGCAAATACTGTGGAAGACTTATAGGCGAGTCAGTTAACCGCCTGTAAATGTCCCATGGGCAGACATAGTAAAACCAATACTCCAATGATGCATGTGCCGACAGCGATTAGGGCCAACAATGGAATAATCAGAAGTCTTTGCACCTTGAAGAAGGGCAAACTTTTAATGTAAATTGTTAATAGCTAAACACATGTAGATAAGCTAATTAATAAAGATTATCTGATTAATATCTAATTGTATTTAATCTTATTCCTTTGTATAAATGATCAACAGAATTTTAAGAGCCAGGCCTGTGGCCATGCTTTTTATACTTTGCTGATGGAGACCATTAAACAATATTCAGAAGGAATGTAGGTTGTTAGGCCAATTTTTTATGGAATGTAAAAAAAAAGTGCTTTTTATTATTTGCACTTTTACATACACACAAACACGTTTTCTCATAATTACCAACGTTCTCTCGAGTCACATAAGCACCGTCTATTGGACGTTCATGTGCGCACACAAAAATTCTCTTGCTGTCCATCTCAAATTAAATGAGAAGTAGAAATTTGTTCAAAACGATGTTCAGACCAACTACATATGCCAAGCATTGATGCGTAACAAAGTGGTTCGATGACCCTTGCCTACCAAAGCTGTCTTACCATTTGAGTGCTTTTTAGACAGTTGCCATCATTTTGTGGAGTCATTTTTTCTTAGTTTCTTTTAACTGACAACACAAATTTTTTATTTCTAATTAATTTCAGTATTTGGCAGTTACTAATTACATTATCTTTTGTCAGTTACTAATTTCATACAGTATTGATTTTAGTTGACACATATATGACCAACATTCTCTACTTGGGCCTTATGCTCCCAATGTCCAAGACAGGTTTAACTTGTTCCTCTCACCTGCATAAGGTTTTGCAAAGGTGTTCGGTGAAAATCAATAAATTTGATGGAGACAAATTACTTGGAAATTGCAGACTGGAATAAGTAAATAATTAAATACCATGTTGTCAAATAACTGAACAATATGAAACCAAATGAACCGTATGATGACTTGTATTCATTTTAATAATTATCAAGAGTCTTGAACAAGTGCAATGTTTCACTATTCCAATTCTTTTTACCACATGTCAACCCTCCACCCCAACCCCACCCATTTTGATGCATCTTTCTGATAGGGCTACATATATCAAGTGTGGACATAAAACATTTGATAATATCATTAACATTTTTGTACATCTGACCTATGGCATCTGTGATTTGGACCCCACTGGTGGGAACCAAGGATGACACCCATTCTGTGAAGTACAATCCAGTCTTTAGGAAATGTGACAATAGATGGAGGGGTGGAAAGACAGTTATGTGTCACAAAATTTCCCTCTAGAGACAAGACAAAAACTTAACCAAGTTGGGTATTTTGTACAGATTGACTTAAAGTCTGTACAAGCAGGTGGTGTAGGTAGCAGAGCAATTCCTCCATTGGCAAATTAAAATCAGTATTTTGCTAAGATTTTGTAACATTGGAATTACAAACTTCAGTGATGAATACCAAACAAGTATTACATGGTTAGGATTACACTACATGATTAGGATTATATATGAAATAGCAGGTAGGAATTAGCTTCTACCTTAATGTTACTCACTCTTGTGGAGAAAGTTGTCATTACTTTTTAAATGAACACACCAATGAACTGTGGAGTGCTCTGGCAGCCTAGTGGTTAGAGTGTTCGCCTCAGATGCGGGTTTTAACCCCGGCCAAGTCATACCAAAGGCTTATAAAGAAAATGGTACTAACAGCTGCATCACTTGGTGTTCAGCATTAAGAGGTTAGTGTTAGGACTGGTTGGCCTGGTGTCAGGATAATGTGACTGGGTGGGACATCATGCTACATGTCTGTGGCATGATGCCCCAGTACTTGACATCACTATAAAACTGCCACATTGCAGACATCGTGGCGATATGACTGAAACATTGGTAACTACGTTAAAAATCCACATCACACACACACACACACACACACACACACACAATGAACTGTGTACATTCCACACTGATCTGTATCAAATAAGGCATCATAAAATACAATTTTCACTATTGTATAATCATCTTCATTATCACCATTAAGGGATTTATTCCAGATAGCTAGCACAAACCAATTCATATTCAAGTAGTTTGACATAAAAAACTACACCAAATTTGGACACTTATCATCATCATGAGAAAGGTTCTCGAAAACATTTTCAAATCACCAAGCCAAATCTTATCCTGTGGCCTGCAAAGTGATTGGCATCACAAGGTGTCATGAGAAATAACCAAGGTGTTGTGGCCATTGGGCCATCAAAAATGCCCTCATGCAGCCGTCAGGGTGATTGAGTTTGAGACCCGTGATATGCAGCCTCTTGAATCAAAGTACCAGAGGTACTCACAGAATGAGACTGTAGTCCTGCATTGTAATAATGTGGGGTTTGTATGAACCATCTGTTTTAATGAGGCATTTATTATAATAAGATCTATACTCTTGATAAGGTCAATGTGGGTATTCATTGTATCAAGGAATTCATAATAGAAAGGTTTTTTATCATAAGCCTTTACTGCAATAAAGACCAGAATCCCATATTCTGGACTAAACAAGCAGATCAACTATCTTTAGACAAATTAAAGAGGAATAAACAAACAGGTCAACTACTATCAACAGAATTAAAGAACACAAATTGATCCTTAAGTGTAATATTGAATAACATTTTCCAGATCTATTTGCTTTTTTACTTGTATGTATGTATGTATGTATGTATGTATGTATTCAACATACAATAAGTACAACATGATAAATGTGTTAACATTCTGTAAAAGGCACACATGATAAAAGATAAAGTAACACATGTAAAATCCTTAAATTTTATTAAGAAACAATAATTGTTTCTGATGCAAATCCCTTGATAACCACTTAAAATTAACATATTTAAAAAACCACTGTTTGGTTCAATCATTTGTTTATCTGTCTTAGAAAGGATTATTCCAATATTTATCTTGTCTAAGAATGGATTATCCCAATATTTAGAGGTGGGAGATGACAACATTCAAAGGATTATCCTTTTGTATCAATCAATTAATGCTTCAGATGGGAGCAAAATAGCAACAGAATAGCAACAACAGAAGGCAACAATGGTGTGGAGTATTTCCCATGTAGTATTAACAAGTTGGGGAATTTTTATGGAATGCAATACAAATGTTTCACGTAGATAGTCTAGGGTTGTACTTAGTTTGAGTTTGCTAATCCAGTATTGTGAAGGTCTGCTAGTTTGGATTATGGTTTGAACTTGTATGAAAGATCCAAAGCAACACATGACACTACACACATAGCACTTAATGTAAGAATGTATACTCTGCATTTTCATGTAAGTCAGATCAACCACAAACAACACAGACCCTGATTTGGCCATGCATAATACTGAGGAAGATCAGGGTTAATGTTTGTTCCACTGACCAGTCCCAAGAAACAACATACTCAAATCTGCCAGTGCATTATACAATGGCAGACCTGCCTCTTTGTTCTTTGCAGTTGGAAGTCACTTACAAGTGAATACAGTATTTAAAATAATATGCATACGTTTCAATAGGCACGTCCTCCCCCCCCCTTCCCATTTTGGTTAAAAAACCTTTCATAGAACAGCCACATCAAAACCAGCAAGTTTTGATTCTACCATGCTTCATGGAAGGGTTTCTTGTTTTAGGGGTTTAATGCCATTTTTCAGCATATGATAGGCTATATATGGTGGCCAGTATACTTAGTGGAGGAAGAACTTCCCAGGAGGAACCACCCAGCATAAAAAGTTACTAGCAAGATTTTTCACAAACCCACACTGGCCAAGCAATCCAAAATCAATTAAGTAATTAAGTGTACATTTTCTGTCTTTGCTAATCTCAATGTCACACCACTAATATGGGAAGTACCCAGTCATCATTGTAAAACAATTTAGGAAGTCATCTAATCTGTGCTTGTTGAAGATAAATAATCCTCTTATAAAATACACCAAGAGAGTACGTCAGCATTTTTCAGTATGATGCAGTTTTTAAGATGGTAAGCCTCCAAGGCCAATTTATAGTGGGTTATTTTTCTCAAGTCTCCTATTGACCTTATGATTTTCATTTATAGGACTGTTGTTATGATTATTAAAACCGTAAAAATGTTTTTATTTTCATAAACAGACATCAGCTACATGCCATTTTACTTCAGTCTCAAAGATTTCAAAGCAATGCATTTGGTAACAAATGATGTCCTGTTGGTGATGATGTTGTTTTGGGTTTTAATGCCATTTTTCAGCACACGATAGGCTATACATGGCGGCTAGTATAACCAGTGGAGGAAGAACCTGGGAAACTCCAGGTAAGAAACACCAATCCTCTGGAAACTACTGGCAGCTACTGGCAGGCTTTCTCACAAATACACACTGGTTACATTTAAATGCAGTCCAACAGCATCACAATTAAATTACAGATATAAATAGTTGATTTCCAAAATAAATTGTAAATCTTCATATTTATAATGCTCTTAATCTCTGACCTACCACTATAAAAACTGAAAGAAGAAATCCCCTTCAATTGAAATGATTAATTATCCATCTTTCAGGCTTGTCAGAATTAGCCATGAAATCCTGAAAAATGGGTCATTTCTATTCTCCCTCTAACACTGTTTACTGCATTTATCTCCTTGTGCATCAGTAATTCAATTTTAACTGATGACCTTTGCTAGGGGATTTAGGATTTGGCTCAAAGCTATGTGTCCTTTGTTCAATCCGTCCAATACAATTTTGCATTCTGGTTTTGTTTTTCTGGCACTGTGGTGGGGGTATGTGCAAAAAAAAAAATGGTTAGTTTTCTTATGGGAATAAAGATAAGATATTTTGACATATTGATAGAAATTCATGTTGGCCATCAGAAGTCCATATTTACTCATTTTCAGCGGCCTAAAAGCCATAATTTGATTGGGGGAAGAGAACATGTGACCTTGGATATCTGTACTTCTGTCAGATCTACCAAGGGACTGGCTGTTTTTGCAAGTGTACAGAAACACTTTTCTGATGTAAATGCTTGTAAGTTACTGTCCGACATTACTACAATATTGTATGTATAATCTTCTTTCAATACCTTGTTAGCATGTTTCACTGTTTGCAACAGTATGTTAAATTATTCACATCAATGACATTATAAAAGTAAAAATTGTTATTGAGAGATTGAAATAAGCTCGTTGCTCAGTCCTCGATATTTCTTGTGTGATTTGTTTACTTTCCTCAATGAAATTTGTAAATACTGTTAAATGTTGCGGTGGGGTGGGTCTTCTATCACAAGATAATATTTTGTTTTCAACTACAATGATGGATTTGGTCTTTCTTACACATATTACAGGATGAGAGTAATTTTTTTCCCAGCTTTTTTGGGGGCCAAATAATTTTTTAAAAAAGTCAAGCACCCTTTCCACATTAAATGGTGGAACAATTATTGACAAGTAGATCTTGATTTTTCAATCCAACTGATACACAAAATTTGGAACCATTTGAGTGTCAAGATACATGGGGTTGCCATACTCCACCCCCACCCCCCTTCCATATCCTCTTTTTGGTACATGTACTTAAATTTCTATACAGATACAGACACACGCTTTCCAGAGTGTCCAAATTTATTTTTTTAAACATAAAATATGGTAACCCTAAGATACACACCTCCAATTACAAAATGTCAACATACATACATGTCCAATTACAAAATGTCAACATACATGTCCAATTACAAAATGTCAACATATATGTAGCAAAAGTATCCATTACCATTTCTCTTACATGGCAGCAATATGAACTGACATTAAAGAGAAATGGCACACTTGTCATTAATTTAATTATTCTGTGATCAGATATCATTCTCTGAAGTAGGCAGAACGATTTGAAAGAAGCTGTAAACATTCCCTATTTTACCCTGTATGAGTGAGTTAATTTCAACACTAATACCCACAGGCGCTATCGACTGACTGGAGCAAATATGCTCTAGAAATGGTAAGGTGAGGTTACGTAACGTGGTATCATTATGACTAACAGGGAGGTTGTCAGGTTGTTTACATTAGGAGAGTCAGTCAGTATGTTCTGGTCAATGTCGTTACTTGTTTGGTGGTCAAGATCAGGGAAGGCCAAATTAGGCCAAGGTATTTAAAAAAAAAAAAAAAAACTTGTACATTGTTTCAAAATTACAATTGCTGCAATTATCATGTAGGTCTAAATATGAAACAAATTAAGGTTTTTACATAACTCAAACACGCAGTTTCAATGCATGTTTTTTTTTTTTTTTTAGTGCTACGTCTAACACATGCTCGTCATATAATAATACCGAGTACATTGTTAGTACAGTTGGCCATTTTACCAATATAAATTAAAAACAGGAGCTTCGTTGTGATACAATAATTATGAAAAACGCGTTGTGTATCCAAACTCCTATTTGCAGTGTAAGGACTGTATAATAATGTGGCTTTCCTAATGGGCTATTTCCCACCATTAGTCAATAAACCGTGAAACAATTAAATGTCAATGCCTTTGAACCCTGTCATCAACATTTTACACATAGGTACATGTATATAAATAGAAATGCACATTTAAGTCATGATTGATGGACGTATGTATATTGCACGAGTTGTTGATGAAATTGATGTATTAAACTGCAGTATATACATTTATAAACAAAATCAACTGTGAAATAATAAGACAATATGCATATAAAAAGACTTACATCTCATTGCTAACTCCTTGAAGGTAAATCATATTCCAACAGTAAGCGATCAGCTGTGAATCCTGCAATGTACAAGCTTGTGTTGACTTTCTCATTAGTTGCGAAAGCACAAATATGCTAAACTTTTATTAATGTCCATTACACAATCACACATGACTTGGGTTGAGAAGGTTCTCAACACCGGAGTGTGAAAAAGTCCCAGACCGAAATTGCCTATAACTGCAGGTCAACATCACAATCTTAACAGTTTGTAATCCTGGCTGAAAAGTGTTCTGGCCACTGTCCAGTAGTAGTCCACTGCCTAAGCTCAAGTTCAGTGATGTAACTGAGAAGCCAGAGATGCACAATTCTAGTAAAATGATCGCATTTTATACAAGTCCAGCAAATAGTCTTTCCAAAGTTCCATTTCATGTTTAGTCCGCTGACCAATGTCCAAACAGGGTGCAATTAAAATCAACATCCAAATATAGAAACTAGGTTTCCGATATAAAATGGACAACAAAAGTTGTCTGCATAGGCAACATAACGCAGAGAAGCCCTTTTGTCCAGTAATCTATAACTCGGTACAATAGGGCCCCCAGTGGGGTAATTCATGGTGCTCAAACTAGCATCTCGTTATTTGTAATCATGGAAGAATCGGCCCTCCAAGGATTAGTGGTCACCTAGTAATAATGGTTTATTGCTTTGTCTCCCCATTCTAGATGTATAGCAGGGGCACTAGAGGGGTTTGAAAAGAGGATGAAATTGAAACCTGAAGTGGGGTGAAGACACAATACAAAAACACCAGCCAGACACTTTTGCCCCAAGCATAGCATTCAAATTAGATCAATAAATTTTGTTCGAATTAGAGACGGTAAATAATTTTAGTCTGTGAAAAAACCCTGAAACAAATTGGAGAAATAAAAAAAAATTTCCGCCCTCAAAATGATTTTAGTGATTCATGTTCTGGCAAGTCGAGGGTTTTTATTTAATGATCTCACTATCTGTCAAAAATAGATAACGGATAAAATGGAGTTAAAGAGAAAAAAGATAATTCAGTGTATGTTAATTAATTGTCACATGTTATTTGAACTCTGCTAAAAACTTAATTTATTAACATTTATTAAGAAGTTTAAAATGCCATTCTATCTGGCATACTAGCAAATGCTTTTAAAGATGAAATTATAATCAAATGTGTACATGAAAAATTGACAATATTGAGCATACAAACCATAATAAGTCATTTTTTTTTTAATAGGTTTGCTATCTTTCCAGTAAATAAATTTGATAAATTTGAGATAAAAATCGTGATTTCATTTCTTGAGAAGATTTAAGCAAACTGGAAGACTTCAACTTTTTGGAGTATGTTTGACACCTTAATGTTTACATATACTGAACAGATTTTTGGGGTGCTTTTTCATAATCTGCACTTTTGTCCACATTTTAAGAAGACAATCCGAATTTACTGAAAATTGTTCTTGGTATTAATAGCACAGCAAATTAGGATAATTTTTATTTTATTCTTCTTCATTAATTCCTCAGTTTCAAATATTTTCAATTACTAGTTTTGTTCTTTTTAACAGCAATTTTATCATTCAGAGAAATTGGAGTTAAGTCCCTATCACAGGGAAACGAAGAGGTAGCTATCCTGGGCTGACCTGGGTGGACACTGAACCCTCATCTCTTGGATGAAAAGTTAGATGCTCTTCCAAGTCTCCTGTAGAAATACTTAAGTGAAATTTGGGCCCAAAATACAATTCTGACACATAATAAGCAATATACATCTGCATAATATGTAAAGTTTGTATACTGCTAAAGCTTTCTTCCTTTGCTGTCTCAACCTTGTCCAAAAATACAAGTATTATTTATAATACCTATTATAATTTTTGAAATGACCTGATGCATCCTCCCACAGGCCTGATACATCCTCCCACATGTTGTAAGAAGCAACTACTGGGGGCAGGAACTGTAGTGGTTCATTGTGTAGCATGCCAAACCAGTGTTTGAAAGGGCCTGGGTTTAAATCTCACTATTGAATCAGCCCAGATAGGTCACCACTGTGTGGCTTTGCACAAGTGGCATACTTTGATTGTCAAGAAATTCAATAACTTGCTTGAATTGTTTGTGCTGTAAAACGCAGAATCAAATGAAACACATGACAACTTGTACAGTCAGTGATAACCATCAAAAATATATGTGAAAAAACCCAGATTTTCTGAATCTTGTGAAAAGTCCAGATTTTATTTCATTCTTTGATTGCATTTAGACATCAAATACCCACTGTACCAAAAGCAAAAGGCAATGTTTAAGTTATAGCTACCTTTGTATGCTGTTGGCCAATCACTGTTATCTTCAAATTTGCAGCAAATCATATCAGATAAATGCCAGTCATTTAAATAATTATGTATTGAGTGTATATCTACCATACCTATCTTGTTACGCTGTTGTTGGGTAATTCTAACAAGATCTCTAAAAGGGATCAGATCAAGACATGCAACCATTGTTCACTTTTGGCAAATGGAGGTGGGGGGATGATTTTTAAAAAAATTATATTCCGACAGACTGACCCAATTTTGTTTTAGAAAAGAAACTTTTTATTGCATGTAAGTGGCAAAAAAGTTATTTTTTGTTGGTCTAACTAAATGAGATAGTAAATGTACAGCAATTAATTAAGTCAGTCAGTCAGATTATAAACAGTAATCTAGATAAATAACATCTTGATGATTTTAGTGTGTTCCAATTTTTTCATTTTATTTGATTTTTAGCTACCTCTTTTTTAGGTGAATTTTCATGCTAAATAAGTTTTAAGAAATTTTTCACTCTAAAAATATTGAACCCGTGTTCCTAATGTTATAAATTACCTGAAGTTAAAGTTTCATGTATTATATCATGATGGTAAATTTATCTAACTGTAATAAAAATCAAGGTTCAAGATGTGTTGTATTTATTTTGGCTGGCAAGTTTATGTACCATATATACTCGCTTAATATTGAGTCCAACTGCAAACACAGAGTCGGATATGCTGTCGTATAATGCGCTGGCAGATCTGGGTCTGTTTAGTTAGGTGAAATCAGTAGAACAAAGAAATATACCCTGATCTGCAGGCAGAATTTGCTATGGCAGATCAGGATCTTCGTTTGCAGTTTGACTTGACTTTTAAGAGAGTATAGATGGTAACTAAGTATAATACAAAATCATTACCAACTCATCCAGACATTATCTATAGACTGAGTGTTTGTGAATATTTAGTTATCTAGAATTAATTATACCAATTCATCAAGGGAAACATCTTTTTTTAATGCTTTGGAAAACATTCAAATATCAAAAACACATTAATTCTCACAATTTTGTTTAGTGTATTTCTTCAATAATAAACCCATCCCAAACTGAGATTTAGGCATTTATTTTAAAATATATATTTTTTAATTATTAAAGCACTGCACTGTGTTTGCATCACTTCTATTTATCATATTTACATAATGGTGACCCCTCCTCCTGCTTATATTGGAATAAATGTAATAAAAATAATGAGGATCTATTACTTTAATATTAAAATAATTTAGAAAAATAATTTTGGATCTGTGCTTTAGCATGATTTTCATAAAAAAAATAATATTGATTTCTCTTTTGGAACTTGCAACTACTGTTAAAAATTACTGAAATGTACAGAAAGATAAAAACTTTATAAAAAAAAAAAAAAACAAGTTTATACATATCCACACCCCTTCTAAAGGTTCCCAAGACACCAAGTCTGATGATATATTGTGTTAAAATTGAACTTGTTACCCCTTACCATTAATCCCCCTCCCAGCCTTTCTTAATTAGTTAGAGGGAGTGTGCCTTCACTTCATGGTCACACTTTCAAGTAAGCTGTTATACCTACCAAGTAGATTGCACCTGATATGTTTTTTATTTTCCACTCATCTATTCCAAACTTTTCTTTTTGTACAAGTATTGTACATTACTGTACACTCCAAAGGAAAAGCTGTACTTTATTTGAATGTTAAGTTTATCCAATCAAGATAAAAATACTCAGCCCACTATAAGCTTGTTCAAGCTGTCTCCAATTAATGAAGAAACTGAAAAGTTCCCACAGTCTAGGAAAGGAAGTGTGATTGTGAAAACAAACAGAATTATAGACTTGTTATTGTTAGCAGTTCCCTAAACCATTTTTAAGTTTCAAAATAATCAGTGTTTGAAATACACTGCCATTATAACCAAAGTTTGGCTCAGTTCATAAAAAAATGTTCAATAAAATGTGGTTACCATATATGCAACTTTTTTTGTATACATGTTCAAATATTATTTTAAACTATTGCAAATTTTGATAAATATATATTGACAAAGTTATGCTGTGTTCTGCAGTAATCTTATTGACAGTGTTATGTAGTTCATGCAGTAACCATACTGACAATGTTATGTAGTTTATTTGATCCTTATACTGACATTATGGAATAAACATATTGACAGTGTTATGAAATAAGCATTTTGACAGTGTTATGAAATAAACATATTGATTGTTATGAAATATGCATATTGACTGTTATGAAATAAGCATATTGACAGTGTTATCAAATAAGCATATTGACAGTCTTATGAAATAAGCATAGTGACAGTGTTATGCATTAAGCATATTGACTGTTATGAAAAAATAAGCATATTGACAGTGTTATGAAATAAGCATATTTACAAGGAAGTCACTGGTTCAAACCCCGGCCGAGTCATACCAAAGACTTATAAAATGGTACTAGCAGCTGCCTCGCTTGGTGCTCAGCATTAAGAGGTTCATGTTAGGATTGGTTGACTTGGTGTCAGGATAGTGTGACTGGATGGGACATGATGCCACATGTCTGCGGTGGTAGACATCATTATAAATCATTATACATCACTATAAACTGTCACACTGCAGACATTGTAGCAATATGACTAAATTTATTAAAGCTATGTCTAAAACACACACACACACACACATTTAATTCTTGGATTCTACGTGCCATGCAACTGCCATAACCAGAACAGCCCCACAAACTTTCTTTATTGTCTTCTAAACTTTGTTATTATCTTGTTTTCAAACATCTTTGTACCTACTTGCTTTTAATGTTTGGAAGATTGTTGTAGGGTTTAATGCCATTTTTCAGCACAAGATAGGCTATACATGGTGGCCAGTAAAATGGTGGAGGAAGAACCTGGGAAAACCCAGGAAAGAACCACCAACTCACGAGAAGCTACTGGCAAGCTTTCTCACATAACCCACATTGGCTGAATCCGAGACTCGAACCCACGCAGACAGAGCTGAAATGGCAATCATCCATAACGGTAAGCGCTTTAAACCACTTGGCCACTTGGGGCCCCAAATAATGTTTGGAAGAAAACATTTATATCTATCAATCTAAATCCTCTTTATTAGACATCTTAAAATTTTTGTAAAATCTTAAATCCTTTGCATTTTCATAGAGAAAAGAATTGTTAAAATTGTCAATGTGGAAGGATTTTGTAAAACCATTGAATTGGAAGGATTTGGTAGACAAAGTTTTGGGATTGTAAAATTCTAAACTATTATTGTCCCTCCAATTAATGAAATTTAAATACTTCCATTTATCAAGATATATAGAAAAGTCTCTCAGTTCAGAGTCAAGATTTGATTCATATATGAGATCCAAGTTGATGTGAAACATAATTCTATATATTCTACCACACTGGGAAGTCTGCATAAAAGGTTTACAAAGATACTATACCACAATGAAACCTTAACCGAGTGACTCTATACCTTGCATGAAACACTTAGAATTTAATGAAACGTCTGAAATTTTTCTACAATCTTCAAACAGCTTGACAATTAGGCCCACAAAAATATGTTTCCTATTTCACTGGTTTTAAATAAGGGTAGGTAGGTTGTTTTTTTTTATTAAAAAATTGCATATATTATAATGATTAGTATATATAATGTACTATGTGCTTCAAGTACTGGGCAAAACTGGCTCAATTAGATGCAATTTTCAGGAATTTTGTTTTAAAACATCATATATATTATAATGATTAGTATATATAATGTACTACTCGCTTCAAATACTGAGCAAAGCTGTTTCAGTGGATTCATAAATCAGTTTCGGAAATGTTTTTTTCCGTTTTTCTGTTATTGGGGGTAGGGCTAGGGTAGGCACCAAAAAACGGGCAGTCAGCTGACCGAAAACTTTTCTTTTTGCATTATATGAGCCATCATGAATGATGGCAGCATTCACAGATGAAGTTTCTTTCTCTTTATTTTCATATTTGTTATACCCTTTGAAATCAGACTGTTTCTAACAGTGTAGCAGCCTTCTGAGTGTCAACTAGCCACTAGCTAAATTACCATCTATTTTTTCTGCAAAGTCCTTTACATTTACAATATTGTAACATTTTATTTTTTTTATATTATTGCTTTGACTTGAACTTGTAATTCTGAGTGGGCTAGTTCAAGCTAATGAGATGGCTGAGTTACAAGTTCGGTTCTGTTGCCCATACAAATAAATAAGGAGAAAATGGGCAGCTTTGTCTTACACCTTATTTTAACTCATAAAACACTGCTTCATTTACGTGTCATGAAGTTGTATCCTACCATGAAAATTGTCAGTTTCAGAACCAGAGTGTGTCTGGATTTTAGACTTTTGGCCTTAGATCTAAAACAGACCAGTTGGAACTGCATAGAAATTGATGAACCCTTCCAGAAGGTGGTATGAGTTGGAGAATTGGATAAAATGGGGCAAGGACATGAAATTCGTGGGTCCATTCATATTTTCACAAAGTCTAATTTCACCATTCTGCACATGCAAGGGGGGAGGCAGCCAATCAAAAGCAACATATTTTATACACTTAAGCATCAGGTTAAATGAAAATCTCTTGGAAACATATGTTTTGACACATTCGGAAGTGACCCAAAAATGATTTTCTACCATCCATTTAAAGTAAAAATGTGAAGCATCTCCAGGGCTCAAAAAGTCTTGAGAAGAATTTCAGATAAATAGCCACTTTTCATATACAGCTTTTGTCATCAGCATAAAAGAGACGGATCAAATTCATGAAATTAGGCCAAAATTCAGAAAATCTAAAATTTCAAGCAAAAAGGAATACTTATCTAAAACTGTTGAAAGCCTTTTCAAAATCAGCAGAGAAAAGAAGACCCAAGACCAGAGGAATCTGAATTTTCTGTGTGTTCAATAATATTCAATACTTGCCTAATATTCTAGCTTGTACATATTTTTTTGTGGATAAAACCAGTTTGACTTTTATGAACAATTCTGGGAAGAATTTTCTTTCTCCACTTGATTATGGTTTCACTTGCAATATTATAATTATTTCGGCTTATATGCCACCAGTTAGAAAGCTTATTCAGGTCTTTGTGTCATGCAGGAATGAAAGATATTATAACAAGATTTTGTAAATCTAGATGAAGTCAGTCTTTCTAACAAAAAATTTGAATACTTCAAAAAACAAACAAAAAAATTTACCAAAATATCTTATAAAATTTAAAATGTGATACAGTCAGGCCATGGACTTTTGTTATACTTATTTAATATTACACTATATATTTCAATCAAACTCTCACAAGCTTGTTTGTCTTCCGCTGTCAATTCATTTTCATTAATTAACTGGAAAGAAATCATGATTGTTCTGATAATTTAATCATCTTTTTGTAATGGTTCTGGTTAAACTCTTTTTTTTTCTTTTTTTTTAAAATAATTAGTCCATTCAAGATTTCCTCTTCAGTGATTTTAATTTCCTCATCACTTAACTGTCAGGCTTTGTAGGTTGACAAAATATTTACCTTTGTTCTCTGTCATCTTGATCTTGTCTCCAGTAACATTTTTTTTTTTATATCATTTGGGTTTTTCTAAATCTCAATGTTTTCTTCTTTTCTTTATATCATTTTGATTTTTTAAAAACTCCAGTGACAACTGTTTTCTCTTTTTTTTAATATCATTTGTATTTTTTTTAAAATCTCCAGTAATAATGTTGTCTTTTTTATATCATTTGGGTTTTTCATTAATTCATGATGAGTTCGAGATTGTTATCATTCGTCTCGGTAGGAGTAACACTGACTTTGGACCATTAATCTATTAAGTCTAATAGATTTTTCTACTAGTCTTCTAAACTCACAGTAGATCATAGATTCTTTTCCAGATGTACTCTTTTTGTTTGTTTAAAAGTCAGTTCAAATAATAAAGAACAATCACCTCAAGTGAGTTCTTCTTTACAGCTGCTGGAAGGATATTCAGTTTCATCTTGTTAATTAGAAATATGACTTGATTTTTCACCCAATTTTGGAAGCTTATCTACCAATTCGGAATATAAGACAAAGTCCAGATTTTCTGGTAAAAAAAAGTATTGACTTTTAAGCCAGCAAATACGATACGTACATCTTACTTGTTCTTGTATTGAGATGATCATTTCATACACATACTGCAGATCCAGCAGAGTGAGGTGGGGAGGGGTGATCTTGGCCTGAAAATGACCAACATTGTTTTTTTCACTTTAAAAACTACTACTTCAACACACAGCACTGAATCTATCACTGCCCCATACCCTCTGGTGTGATTTATGATAGTAAATGATCAAAGAAAACTTGCAAATGACCATTGTATATAATAACTATACATAAAGTATTTACATTTTACTGACATAGATAAATTATTTGATAAATAAATAAACATGTCACAAAAACCATGACATTATTTTGCAGGCAGTATTCTGTACAAAAGGTTACATGCAAAACACTTCTTTGTTGAAGATAAAATAAATAAAAATCAAGATGGTTTTTCTGTCACACACTGCAAAAGTCATTAAATTCTAAACATCAAACATGTTTTTACAAGGCAGTCAGTCACAACTGTTTATTTGTGGGCACTTCAGGACCCCTAGCTACAATGAACTTTGAATGACTGATCACCAGAGTAAGTTTATTTTGAGAATAAATCTAAAAAGCCTGTGAATGTTGGTTAAAATCAATGACATACTTGAATGGTTTTAATGTGTTATGTAGATAAACCATACTAATATGTCCCTTGGAGGTATTTACAATGCCAAAGAAAAATGTAAATGAAAATAATGGACATATGGTATCTTCAATTTGTATTCAAAATGTAATGATAGACATATGCCTTGTGTTAATCCAAAGGACCAGGGAAGAATTACAAACTCCTTTGATCCACCAATTATCTAATCACTTAAATCCCAGGTAATATGCTCTGTTAGGGGACAGATGGTTACGGTTCACTGACCATTTAGGTAAAAGTTACTTTCACTACTTTGACTTAGCTCTCATCCTGTCTGGGCTGAATGTTGTATCAACATAGAAGGAGTTTTCTGGAAAGTCTGTCTCAACTCTCAGACAGGGATTAGGGATTAGGAAATCAGGTGTTTTTACAAATAAGAATTTGGAAGTCTCCTTAACATCGGCCAATCCCTACTTAAGTTGTAATTTCTACCATCAAACTTTCCTTTTCATTGCTAAAATAAGCATTTTTCCTATTGAAAAAGAATTAATAAATCAGCTGTTCTGCCCATTTTATTTGTAACTTAAATGTTGAAATTATATTTTAAAAACAGATTAAAATTTAATAAGAATGTTATGTTGCATATTACAAACATCTCAGCAAGCATACTACCCAGCATAAAAAAGTGTAATTTTTCCAATCATTAAGGATCAAACATTAAATTAAAATTTAAATTACCATGGCCTGAACCATCTGATATGGTATACTCTATCATTCATCAGGTCTTTAAAAATATTTGTCAAAAAGTTAATAAAAAAGATATTATTATTATTATTATTATTATTACTGAACAGTTTGTTATATCCAAAATCTATTTTTAACTTTCCTGATACACATTTTATGTTGACTCTAAATCCACATGTATATAAAGTATATTTCATAAATTCAAAAATAGTACAGAAAATTAACTGTAATGCTTGTTTGTTTAAGTAAATTATCATTCCATAATTAACTGTTCTGTTACATGTTACAAGTACTTTAAATAACAATGTTAATTATGCAGCTTTGAAAAAATGTAACATGTTTTTAGGTTTCCAAACAAGCTTTGGACTTAAAATTACACTTATTATTTTCCTATGCCAAAAATACATGCCTTCCATTTTTAAACAATGTCTATATTTCAGTGTCAATATATTCTATGACATGCCATTGCAGTTCTTGCCAATTTCTATGGAAAAAAATAATGCCAAATGCCAATGGAATGTACTACAATCATGCATATTTCCAGGATCTATCTTATGTCTTAATTAATTTGCTCCAATATTTTGAAATTTTCCATCTTTTTTGACATGGGGTGGGGTGGGGTGGCAGGGGTGATATCACCTCTAATGTTTCAGTTCTAAACTAGACCCAGCCTTATTTTATAATCATTAATTATGTCTTCATCTAAAACATGGAACGGTTTAGCTCAGTCATGGCAATTGTGGGAATCATAAAAAAAAATCCAAAAAAACAAAACAAACCCACAACTACCATTGTTTTCATCATAATTTGAATTTAAAAAATAATGACTGACCTTCCGAGTGAAATTAATTATATCTATTTTCTGTTGGGCTGTGAAGTACTAGATTTTGTGAGGGAATGAAACGTCATCATTCACTGGTGTGCCATATCATTTTCTCAATGTCTGTCAATATGCACTGATAAAATGATGACCAAGAAATCTGAAGTTATTCAAAGATGCTTGCTTTGCATAGCATCAAGTATGGCTGCTTCCCAACGAAGATGAACCGAGTTCAAATCCATCAATCAACACATTCTCTTTTCTCCTTAATATGCTACTGTACATTGAATTGGGAAGGAGAATTATGTAACTCTATATTTTCTATGCAAATAGAGTGTATTCACAAAACACAGCAGAACATAAACTGTATAAACCGCTGACATTGCCCATGATACAGTAAGAAATCTGCTATGTCAGTCTGTTATACATATTGCTAGAAATACATCTGAGCGTAAAATTAAAAGAAACATTGCTTGCTCTGAGTGAATAACAGATATATTTAATCTTGTGGGTGAAAAACATATTTTTACTCATGGTTTTGCCACTCAATTTTTCCACCCACTCGATGAAATATATCTATTATTCACCTGTTTCAAGGAATAATCTTCTCTATACAGGTTTATTGACCTTGAAACCCCATACGATCAATAATGTTATTTTTGATTCCTTTTCTAGAATGTGCATTGGTCATTAAAAATGTGAGACAAATCATCAAGGTACTTATATGGACATTCTTAATTCATTTTACAGTTTCAGAATCTGTAACATTAATTTTGGACCATTGGTCTTTCTTATCTGTAATGCTTCCACTCTAAGAGAAGTTTAGATTCTACAGGGCCCTTGCATGCCAAGGTAAATTCTTTGAAGAGTTATCACCTCTGGGAAGATATTTACTTCATCAGATGGTGCACTTGCCTTTCATGTTTAGGAAGGTGAGCTTGCGTTTCATTCACATGCTGTATTAATGGATTCTACTGGCTTTCATGTATGTGATGTTGTTCTTGTTCCACTTGTCTCATGTACAAGTTTTCTGGAAAATTCATCAACATTATGGCCAGTTGAAGATGTAAATCTTCCCTTGTCTCATTAAATTTCATTTATCCATCTGTTCTGTGTTTAAGATCAGTGAAGAATGGTGGCCCAAAATTTGGAAAAAGAATCCATACAGCACTGGAATCAAAACTCACATATCATACTGAACTCTCCCTCATAGTCTCAATGATATCCCATTTCCTAATTACCAACTAGGGAAACAAAAGTATAACCTGATAGAAATGGACTTTCAATGACATGTATTGTTACCATAAATACTGGTTTTTAAGTTTATCCCCAGCTGTAAACTGCATAGACCCAGATCTGCTGGCACACTATAGATCTAGTTCTATGCAGTTTGTTAGGAGTAATCCACAGAGCAAATAATACAGACCCTGATCTGCTGGCACATTGTGTGATGACAGATCAGAGTCAATGTTGTTTGCAGTTGGACTTGACTTACATGCAAGTATATACGGTATACAGGCCCGACAATGCCCATCAAAGTTAAACTACACTGTCTGCAAATTGTATTTTTCAACAAACTGTAGGATTTATAGCAAAATCAGCAATTTTGTTTGTTACTTTTTCTCATTCTTTATGTTTGACAAAATGAATGTCAATCTTGAAACAAGTTACAATGAATGACATTTAAGCTGATGATGCTACCAACATGTCCAAGTGTCATGAGAATACATATGTAGATTATGCAAAGTAGCATGTATATCTGTTGTAATAATAAATATGTAGGTCATAGTAAAAAGCATGTACATGTGTTATGACAGCATACACATGTAAATCATGCTGAATAGCATGTGCAGATGTGTTATGACAGAATACAGATGTAAGGGTGCTAAATAACATGTGCAGATGTGTTATGACAGAATACAGATGTAATCGTGCTAAATAACATGTGCAGATGTGTGTTATGACAGAATACAGATGTAATCATGCTGAATAACATGTGCAGATGTGTGTTATGACAGAATACAGATGTAATCATGCTGAATAGCATGTGCAGATGTGTGTTATGACAGAATACAGATGTAATCATGCTGAATAGCATGTACAGATGTGTGTTATGACAGAATACAGATGTAATCATGCTGAATAGCATGTGCAGATGTGTGTTATGACAGAATACAGATGTAATCATGCTGAATAGCATGTGCAGATGTGTGTTATGACAGAATACAGATGTAATCATGCTAAATAACATGTGCAGATGTGTGTTATGACAGAATACAGATGCAATCATGCTAAATAGCATGTGCAGATGTGTGTTATGACAGAATACAGATGTCATCATGCTAAATAGCATGTGCAGATGTGTGTTCTGACAGAATACAGATCTAATCATGCTAAATAGCATATACAGGTGTGTTCTGACAGAATACAGATGTAATCATGCTAAATAACATGTGCAAATGTTTGCTGTTGTTAGGGATGAAGATGAAAATCCCTTATATGTGGCATACATGAGAGATAATCAGAATTTAAAACCAGTACATGTATAAATTTTGATCAGCAGATTCGCTTCTAAATCGTTTATTTTTTTATCAGCATAAATTTTACATTCTTCACAGGGATTGAAAACAAATAAGTGCATCTTTTGACATAATATGTATTCTCTTCATAGTTTAATAAAACAGCAAGTTTCGAACATAAACTGGATTTAGATTCTGATGTTATGATAATTAACATGTCAGTATATTGTTATAATAATTAACATGTCAGTATATTGTTACAATAATTAACATGTCAGTATATTGTCGTCAATGAAAGAGGAAGAGTTGTTTATCTTAGAGTTCATTGCAATGATTTTTTAACAGCATCCATCAGCATTTTTAGCTTCCATCACAAGATTACTGCCAGCATGGTGACCAATGATGAGATTATTAGGCTTTAAACTTAAAAGGCTGTCAATAATTATCTGGTCCATATTTCCCACTGAATCACTTCATACATGACAATGTCCTCCATGTATCAGCATTACAATGTTGGACAAATATGCTCTGCCTGCAAAAACATCTAGCTTCACTTTCCCATTCCTGTAACTGCTCTCCATTAGTCCTCCAAGTTATGCTCACTCCATGGAGGAAGTCCCTGACTTGGGACTTAACATGTATTTCCGAGTCTCATCCATAAGGACTTCTTAGTCTTCATGGTTCAGATCCAAAACTCTGTTGGCAAGTTACAACACAGTTAATTTTGAAAAAAAAAATAAAGATTGATTTAGACTTTAAATAAACAATGAAAAATATATGATGTCTTTATGCTTTTATGAATAATTTATCCCAACTTTAAAATTAATTATCTTGTAAAATACTCTTAAATGATATATTTTAATCTTCGGATTAAAATGAATTTATGTGCATGAAATACAAAAGATACATACATTTGAAATACACAGTGCAAATTCAGGACCTTTGCTACTTGCCTGCACATGCTTAAATTCTGATATCTATACTCTGTTGAACTTGTAATATTTCTTTGCCGGTGATTTATTATTTCGTCCTTTTGCCATGAATTGAACAAAAAATGCAAGAGCTGCACTTAAATATTCCTCATAAAACACCTTGTCTACAATAACAATTAAACATGACAATAAATCAAAATACTCTCTAGTGTGTTTGTCAAAATATTTTATTATGTTTGGTCTTTCCATCTTATCCCGCAATCATCTGTAGATTTTCATCAAAGGCTCAAAAGACATTCTGACCACCTTTTATTCCTTTATTACTTGCTACACCTCAAAAGACAACCTGCATTTGGTCTTAAACTCCCTCATTCAGCAATAAGGTATTCAATCAACAGCTTGTTGTTGTTGTTGTTGTTGTTGTTGTGGGGCTTAACGCCATTTTTCAGCACACGATAGGCTATACATGGCGGCCAGTATTAATGGTGGAGGAAGAAACCGGAAAATCCCCGGAAAGAACCACCAACCCACGAGAAGCTACTGGCAAGCTTTCTCACATATCCACATTCGCCGAATCTTAGACTCGAACCCACGCAGATAGAGGTGAGATGGCAGTGATCCGTAACGGAGAGCGCTTTAGACCACTCGGCCACTCGGGGCCCCAACAGCTTGTTGTGTATACACATCAACGGTTCTTGAACAATGGATCTGCCATGCACCACTGCAGCAGTAGTTGTAGTGGTGGAACATTTTGGGTCCAAGTAGACTGGTTCTGGCTGGTTTCTCTAATATGTTGAATGAACACATAAAAATAGTGTTCCGATTTTTCAATTAAAGTTTTAAAAAAAATATTGTAAATTTTAAAAGTGGTAGATTTCAACAATAAAATGGTATGTGTGGTAAATGTTATTTTTGACCTTCCACTAACAGATTCACATGGATAGGAATATTTGATCAAAACGAAGAGAGACATATACAAGGAATCAGAATGCAAGTAATAAGCAACACCTAGAGCAAAGTTTTTACCAATTCTTCACAATACAGTTTTTACAGCCTAGAAGGGACAGTTGCAATGTTATGTATGGTTTTTATAGATTTACTATTGCCCATATATTATGGTAATGTTCAAGGAGAAGTGTGAGACTAACAGCAGATTTGTATATATGTAAGTATACAGTAAAACACATCTATAAAGCTGACTAAATGGATATGATATAATTTCTCATTTTTTACACTGGCATATTTTATAAGAGGGATATTACTAGATGCATTCTGGATTTTATACTTTCACCCACGGATTATACTCCCTGACAATACCCCATGAACTTGTATGTCTACACTTATTGGTTGATGGTTGGTTGACAAGTTTTAATGGTACTTTTAACTCATTCTAGTCTACAGCAAGGCAAAAAAAATGGCAGATAATTGTATTTCTCAAGGTCGCACCAAACCATCTGACCTTGGTTGCATTGTGAACCTGTGACCGTTCGATTACAACTATGATGCCATACCAAACTAGCGACCATGGCTCCCCATTATTGGTTGAGAGGCATCTTAAACAAGTCCCCAAATTAAGTTTAAACATGTGAGTAGGCGCTCCAAAACAAAAACTCCATTTTGTTTATAATTCACTCTATACAGAGGAACATAAACATATTTTTTGGACCACATTTTCCATCCATGCCAGCAGTTTCAGGATCTCAGCTGGTACAGCAGAGGACTCTTAATCCATGGGCATGGATTCAATACCAGCCCAGGTTGGGTGCCACATTGTGTCCTTTTTAAGACACTTAGCTCCCATTTCCTAGGCACAATATAGTCAATAATGTGCCTTGAGTGCCATTAAAAACAAACTATCTAAATGTCCATGTTTGACTTATATGTTTTTCTATAAACAGGGAATCTTATTGGAGATTCCTGAAGCATCCTTTATGGACAGGTATACTTTATATTAAGATATTACTGCAGGTTTTGCTGCAACTGTCTTTTTTTCTTTCTACATTTCTGCTGAAAGCCCGAATTTTGGGTTCTCCTAATTGCTGCAAAACTTTTAAGCCGCAGATGTAGGTTATCCTAATTACCATAAGACTTTCAAGCCCCAGGTTTAGGTTGTCCCAATTACCATTACCACAAGACTTTCATGCCCCATATTTAGGTTGACCTAATTACCACAACACTTTCATGTTCCAGTTTGGTTGTCCTAATTACTGCAAGACATTCATGCCCAAAATTTAGGTTATCCTAATTAGCACAAGACTTTCATGCCCCAGATTTAGGTTTTCCTAATACCACAAGCGTTTCATGTCCCAGATTTAGGTTGTCCTAATTACCACAAGTCTTTCATGCTCCAGTTTTAGCTTGTCCTAATTACCACAAGACATTCATGCCTGAGATTTAGGTTGTCATAATTACCACAAGCCTTTCATGCCCCAGATTTAAGTTGTCCTAATTACCACAAGCCTTTCATGCCCCAGATTTAGGTTATCCTAATTACCATAAGCCTTTCAAGCCCCAGAACTGGGCCCAGTTACTATTGGATGATCATAAATTTGATCCCACCCCCACCTCCCCCTTGCAGGCGTGGAATAGGTGGAACAGGTAAATATGAGTCCTGATCCTTTTGCTTGTCATAATAGGTGACTAATGGGAATAACCAGTATGTTCTGCCTGAGAACACCTCTGACTTTTTTTTAAAAAGTGTTATTGATAGAGAAAATGTTAACTTTGTATTTTAATGATTTTGTAATTGTGCAACATTTTTGTGTATGTTTTGTTGCAGCACATTTTTTCATGATCATTGCAACATATTACCATTAAGATTGACATGTGGGCTAGACTCACAATAAATTGGTAACATGTGATGGTTAACCTGTCTTGTTTAGGTGCATGATTGACTTTTAATTAGAGTCTGTTTGGATAATGGTCAGACAGACAGAAGAGAAAATGTTAATGTAAGGTCAAGTAGTGGAAAATGACAAAGTTGAGACATGCCAGAAACAATCCTGGGCCATTGGAAATAGATGTTGTAAAATGAAATTGTCCAGGAATATTTATTAATAAAAGCAGACTGGAGAGGATTATTCCGACTTCAATGGGAGTGCTAAATTTTTAGCAGTTAGAGAAAGTTAATCATAATCAGTTAAGCTAATGAGGGGGTTTGTTTCCCAGATGAAATTCAATTTTTTAAGTAATTTCATTTGTGAAATTTGGCTGTCCAAGTTTTTCTGCTGAAAGGGAAGTCTGAGGGACTCAGAGGAAATTAACAAGTAATTTTTCCCATTAAATAAATTGTACACAATGGGAATGAGTGCAGACTCCTGTGCTACACAGTAAGAAGGAGTGCAGACCAAGATACAGTTTATGACCCGAAGAGGTTGGAGAGAGAGAAGGAAAAGAAATACAGCAACACTGACCTGTCACCAACTATGCTGACATGCTGGCAGTTTGAGTTCAATCATTCACTTGATTCTATGATGAAATTTGATGTATCTGTATAACAGAATGGCTAATTGCATTTCGCGTAAATGTTTTAATTCTATTTCTAACAGAAAGTGTTCCATTCAAATGTCTTATTCAATTTCATTTTATTTATGTAAGTGATCAAATTATTATATTTTATATATGGGGGCTTGTGTTGTTCTATTCTACATCTTTGCTCAGTTCTCTGTTATTCCATCCATTATTTTCATATTTTATTTTATTGCTTGCTCAATCAGGGCAATAACACCATCGTCAATAACAGGTGGGGGGATCGTATCATTCCCTCACAGGCTTAATGGTTTTTTTTGTCTTTACCTTTGTTCTGTATGTGGCTGGAGTGGGGTTGCAACATCTACTTTAAATATAACAATTTAGGGTTGAAACTCCCCCTCCATTTACAAAACGATGGATTTTCAAAATAAAGGATCGATTTAATTAAGACATAGAGTTGTGGCATACAATTATGCATTTTGTTGATTTTTATCAGCATGATTTTTGACAAAATAAATACATATGGGCTCTGAGTGGCCTAGTGGTCTAAAGTGCTCATCGTCACCAATCACTGCCATCTTGCATCTGTCTGCATGGGTTCGAATATCAGGCTTAGCCTATGTGCGTATGTAAAAATGCTTGCCAGTATCTTCCCATGGCTTGTTGGTTCTTCCTGGGGTTTTCCAGTTCTTCTTCATCCATTTATACTGGCTGCCATGTACAGCCTATCCTGTGCTGAAAAATAGCATTAAGCCCACAGCAACAACAACGGCCATAACAACATGTCAAAGAATAGGCTGCATGAGCTGTTGTATTATGGTACATATTTACTTCTGACTGGATGTGTTCAAGTTCCTGACAACAATTCTCTGTTTACTTTTTCCTTCTGCCTGGTTTTTAATTAGCACTATACAGATAGGATTGTGCTGATGTGCCATTATATCCTATACATCCATCCATATATGCAGGCATACATATATATATATATATATATATATATATATATATATATATATATATATACACATACAGGCATTTCTATATAAAGTTGCTGGAACTTGTCCTCTCATTCCAAAAGAAAAAAAACTATTGTTTAGGAAACAAATTTTGCCAGTTTTTTTACATCTGGATCGACCTTCTTCCAAAATGTATTATAAATCCTTGGATAAATGTTTCCGCACCTAATTTTCTTGTACATTTATCAAGCTGAATTATCTAGTTTACAAGTTATGTGGTAACAGCACGAGGGTGTTGGTTACATCGAATTAGTTACCTGACTCTACACAGAAGGTCACAAAAAATGATTCACACCCAATGCTTTATAACACACCATGTACCTATCAACTTAAATACAAAATTGTGGAAATAAGTAATAGGGATTTACACCTATTCAACTTGTTTTCAAGTGTCTATGCGTGTGTGTTTGGAAAGAAAAAGCAAACAGCATGGGGTGCATTGGAGTTTAAAGGACTTTGTGTTGCCATAAGTAAAAAAAAACAGTGTCCAGATAATTGAGTGTTAGTGCCATAGACGGGAAAATTAGTGTATTGTGCAAGACCATTTCTTTTTATACATTTATGTATTTATATATAATTTTGTTTAATAGGAAAGCTCCATGTGGTGGGACCTGACCCATCTTGAGATAAGTACTATTAATGTGGTTAGTTGTTAGTTGTGGCCAATTAAGTGAATGAACACACACACACACACACACACACACACACAAATATATAACTTTTTCTGAAAAACATTTTCAAGACCTAAAAGCTTTCTCCTCTAAAATACTTTGATGTAATTAAGAATTACCAATTCATAATAGTTTAGAGCTTTGAAAGTCATTTCATATGATTTCAATGGTTACTATGAAGCAATAAAACACTAGTTATGACTTCCCAGTGACATCTCTTACATTATCTAAGTATCTTTTGGATCCATACAAATTGAACTATACAAAATTTAAGTTGCATACATGTATTCACTATTTGCAGAATTTATAGCAGAATTTATAGAAATGAACTATGTACAAAATTTTAGTTGCATATATTCAATTAGTATTTGTAAAAATAAAATGTAAATTCATAAAAGTGCTAGGGATTGAACATGAACAAGAGCTGAATAATCACAAAACTGAATTAATTTTTAAAACCAAGTCGAGGACCAGGCACAAGGAGGCTTTGAAGCTGGGCATAGGCCGCCTAAACAAGGTGTGGTTCTGGTAATAATGTGAAAAAATTTTGTAAGATAGCACAGATGCTTTTTCATGATCTTTGTTTCATCCAGCTTGTCTTAGTTCACATAACATTTTCCAATAAAAAGCTACCAGTTTGGAGGTGAAAACTGATGCATGGTTGGTTCCAATATTTTTCTGTTTGTACATTTGTGATAAAGTATTACACCACCATTGTCAACCACTACATTATTTTTTTATTTTGTCCCTCTCAAAACCTTTTTATTACAGTTTAAAAGGATGCAGCCATATTGACATCATATGACATTCTGGCATTATGGTATGGATATTGCTCAGCACACTAAACTGTATTCAAACCCACTTACTGTAAATGTAATTTATTTCCACTCATATTCAAGTTAACAGTGCATTGCTGGGAAACACTTTTGGTCTACTGAGTACCCCCTGAAGTTTAACAGTTGCTATAATTTGGGCCCTCCCATCCCCATAATTTCATCCAATTAGTTCCTCTTTTTAACTCATGGCAGCAATTAATGGATAATTGGTCTTCACCTCACTAGTTTATTTTATAGTTCAGACTTTTTAATTATTTAATTAATTTCATTAAATTTTCTACAAAATATATTTTTTATGTGTAAATTCAATAAGGTGATGTTGGGAAGTAATGATCATGATGTGATGATGATGATGTCAATGATAATGGGATACAAAATCCTGTAGATAAGCTTGCCTTGTACACATATAATTTTTTCTGAAACATTTATGCTTTTTCCACTTTGATTACCATTTTTTTGCCTGTATTTTTGATCGGAAACAAAATACTGTACATTGTATTCAGGCTGATACACTTTTAACATTACTTTTAACATTACAGCAAATGTTACTTTTAACGTTACAGCAAATGTTACTTTTACCATTACAGCAAATGTTATTTTTAACATTACAGCAAATGTTACTTTTAACGTTACAGCAAATGTTACTTTTAACATTACAGCAAATGTTACTTTTAACGTTACAGCAAATGTTATTTTTAACATTACAGCAAATGTTACTTTTTAACGTTACAGCAAATGTTACTTTTAACGTTACAGCAAATGTTACTTTTTAACGTTACAGCAAATGTTACTTTTAACATTACAGCAAATGTAACTTTTAACATTACAGCAAATGTTACTTTTTAACATTACAGCAAATGTTACTTTTAACATTACAGCAGATCAGGCAACATAATCTCATGAATGTAATAATGTTTTCATTGTATTTATCCGTTAACAGGTAAAAAATAAATCATTTTGAAAAATTTCTCAATTTGGGCAGTTTTAAATGTAATAATTCCCAATTCCATGTGACCCTGGCCCCATTTTCAAATCGACAGAAAAATTCCTATCATGGTCAGTAAACTGTCCTCTGAAAGCTTCTTTCCTAAATTGTCCTAACACTCTCAGCATGGTGCAGAGACGGCTATCAAGTGACCATAGAAATTATTAAGGACTGATTCCCAAAATATATCACAGTTACCCCATTACACATTGTCTACTTGTAATGAACAAAAGAAATTAGTGGATATTTCTATTTATATGAAATGGACACACAGCAGCTGTTCAGCTTTAACACTGAACTTAATAGTCATTGATCTTCCATCAAATTGTGCAAGATTTTATCAGGTTATCTGACTTTGATCTGTCAAGGTGTGATCAAATTAGAGGGCACATGTTACTACCTTGATTACTATTATATCCTGTAGCAGTTCCAATTTATTTTATCCTTTAATTTCTGGACACCTGATGATGGACTCATGATTTGCATGTTTGTACAGAGAAAATCAACATTTTATTTTTTTAAAAAATTAAAAACCTTTAAATAATGCTTCATCTTTAGATAATGCTTCATGTTTCTCTGTCTCTCCCTCTCTCTTTCTTTCTATATATATATATATATATATATATATATATATATATATATATATATATATATACACACACACACACACATACATATCCTTTGCAAATTTCTTAATGAAATATGTATAATCAGCTTTAAATTGAGAGAATATTGAATTTCTGAGGGAACATATTTTATTGAACAAAATGTTGACCTTGTTTAAGGGATTGTATGTGCATTACCTTTATAATTATTTTATGAACATTATGCAGAATGTTCACATCTTTAAAATCCATATTTGATGTTGTTGTGCATGATGTTTAAATTTATTTGGAATTTATCTTTGTAAAAAATTTTTCTTCACATTTTGAACTTTACATTTGCTTCGTACCATATAAGCACACACACACACACACACACACACACACACACACACACAGACACATGATAGGTTATTTGTTAGCATGCTTGAAACACAGTCAAAAGGGTGCATATTAAAATCCTACCATCCAAACAACTACTGAATTGTGTCGATGGGCAAGGCACTTTACTTCAATTGCCTCAGCACTAAGAAACCTGTCTTACAGAGAAACCTGTCTTACAGAGAAACCTGTCATAATGCCAAACCAAACCAATATGTTGCAGTATGTGCAGATGGCAAAAAACAATTTGGAAAATTCATTTTTTTGTCTGTTAAATTTCTCAACTTTAGCATACTGGCATATTTGAATATTATCAACATAAGATTTTCATTAACAAGAGAATTATGTGAATTGTCAATGTTTTAGTTCGTTATTCAGAAAAAAACTAAACTTTGTGCAACTCGCTAGATGTGAACAATGTTATCACCAATAACTATCATGATTGGTTATATGACTATCCCCTCTGTTGTGTACATGGCTGTATTACTATACCCCACTGTTGTCCACAATGTTGTATTACTATACCCCACTGTTGTGTACAATACTGTATTACTATACCCCACTGTTATGTACAATGTTGCATTACTGTACCTCACTGTTGTGTACAATATTGTATTACTATACCCCACTGTTGTGTACAGTGATGTATTACTATACCCAACTGTTGTGTACAATATTGTATTACTATACCTCATGTTATGTACAATGATGTATTACTATACCACTGTTGTGTACAATGATGTATTACTATACCCCACTGTTGTGTACAATGTTGTATATACCCCACTGTTGTGTACAATGTTGTATTACTATACCCTCATGTTGTGTAAAATGTTGTATTACTATACCACACTGTTGTGTACAATGATGTATTACTCTACCCCACTGTGTACAATGTTGTATTACTATACCCCACTGTTGTGTACAATGTTGTATTACTATACCCTCATGTTGTGTACAATGATGTATTACTATACCACACTGTTGTGTACAATGTTGTATATACCCCACTGTTGTGTACAATGTTGTATTACTATACCCCACTGTTGTGTACAATGTTGTATTACTATACACCACTGTTGTGTACAATGTTGTATATACCCCACTGTTGTGTACAATGTTGTATTACTATACCTCACTGTTGAACACAATGTTGTATTACTATACACCACTGTTGTGTACAACATTGTATTACTATACCCCACTGTTGTATACAATGTTGTATTACTATACACCACTTGTATACAATGTTGTATACTATACCTCACTGTAACCTACTTGTTGTGTATATTGTTTTGAACATGTAATATTCATCATTTAATGGAGATTAATTATATGGACAATATGTATGGGTTTTTTTGGCCAATGTGTTTTGATCATGTGAAAAATGGAAAGATATGATTTTATATAATAAAGTAAATCACAATGTTTTAGCGCCATTGAATGTTACTCACCAATTTCATCCTATTAGTGACATGAAATTTTAACTCATTACTGATGTGAAAACTATACATTTTTATTAGTAATGGTTTCAGGCAAGGTATTTCAATCTGTGACATGTACTTGCATGCTACACATGTAAATAAAAATGACATGATGTACTAGTATGCTACACATGTAAACAAAAATGACATGATGTGCATGCTACACATGTAAACAAAAATGACATGATGTACTAGTACACTACACATGTAAACAAAAATGACATGATGTACTAGTACACTACACATGTAAACAAAAATGACATGATGTGCATGCTACACATGTAAACAAAAATGACATGATGTACTAGTATGCTACACATGTAAACAAAAATGACTTGATGTACTAGTATGCTACACATGTAAACAAAAATGACATGATGTGCATGCTACACATGTAAACAATAGTGACATGAGATTACTTTATTCGAACACAAGGGGTTTATCAAACCACAAGTATAAGGAATTGATGCTGACAATGAGGAATGTTGAAAAAAAAAAAGACTAAACATTGATCACTGTAAACATTTCCATGGGTCTATCTATTCACTCCTGACTATAGAATAACACTGCACTCAAATACAGTGGCTACTAATACTTAACCCCATAACCCTCTGTACATATAGCTGGTGTGTGACCCCAGTCCATAACCCTCTGTACAGATAGCTGGTGTGTGATGCCAGTCCCATAACCCTCTGTACAGATAGCTGGTGTGTGACCCCAGTCCCATAACCCTCTGTACATACAGCTGGTGAGTGACCCCAGCCCCATAACCCTCTGTACATACAGCTGGTGTGTGACCCCAGTCACATAACCCTCTGTACAGATAGCTGGTGTGTGACCCATCCCATAACCCTCTGTACATATAGCTGGTGTGTGACCCCAGTCCCATAACCCTCTGTACAGATAGCTGGTGTGTGACCCCAGTCCCATAACCCTCTGTACATATAGCTGGTGTTTGACCCCAGTCCATAACCCTCTGTACAGATAGCTGGTGTGTGATGCCAGTCCCATAACCCTCTGTACAGATAGCTGGTGTGTGATCCATCCCATAACCCTCTGTACATATAGCTGGTGTGTGACCCCAGTCCATAACCCTCTGTACAGATAGCTGGTGTGTGATGCCAGTCCCATAACCCTCTGTACAGATAGCTGGTGTGTGACCCCAGTCCCATAACCCTCTGTACATATAGCTGGTGTGTAACCCCAGTCCCATAACCCTCTGTACAGTCAGTTGGTGTATGACCCCAGTCCTATAACCCTCTGTACAGATAGTTGGTGTGTGACCCCAGTCCCATAACCCTCTGTACATATAGCTGGTGCGACCCCAGTCCCATAACCCTCTGTACAGATAGCTGATGTGTAACCCCAGTTCCATAACCCTCTGTACAGATAGTTGATGTGTAACCCCAGTTCCATAACCATCTGTACAGATATCTGATATGATGCCAGTCATGTAACCCTCTGTACAGATAGTTGGTGTGTGACCCCAGTTAAGTAACCTTCTGTACAGATATTAGTTTATAATCTCAGTTACATAACCCTCTGTACAGATAGTTGGTGTATAACCCTAGTCCCATAACCCTCTGTACACTAGTTAGTATAAAACCCCAGTCTTGCAATCCTGTGTACAGACACGTTGATGTGTAATCCCAGTCGATAACTCTGTGTACAGAAAGTTGATAGTTAACCCTGTGTAGAGACAGTAGATTCATGACCCCAGTCCCAGAAACCCCTGTACAGATAGTCTGTATGTATTTTTAGCATGCAGAACATGATAATTTTGTCATGAAATTGAACACATTAAATTTTATCAACTTAATAACTGCTATTCTCTTAATAAGAACACATTCCAGTCTTTAGTTAAAACTCTCCTTAAAAAAATGCCACAAGGGAGTTCACTCAAACACACCTCAAACATCATAATTTTCTTAGAACCAACTACCATGCATGCATAGTGGGTCCTTACCCATAAAATTTGTAGATTAAATCAATCTCAAAAATTGAACTTATGCAACAAAACAAAACATGTTTCCGGTTGGCTGACTGTCACTGCTTCTCACTGCCAACCTTAGCAACATTTTCCCCCATGGTAAAACCTTTTTTAAAAAAATCCTTAAATTGATTTGTGTATCTGAGCCAGTTTTGCCCCACACTTACAAATACATTATATATACTAATCATTATACTATGTAAAATGTTACAAAAGCAGCCTACCTACCTACCCTAATTTTAAAACCAGTGCAATATGAAATACAGAATTTTCTGCCTTACCTGTGCATTATTAAACATGACAGTTGGAGAGAATTAATGCACATCTGAAGTGAAGAGCTCACAACATAACCATAGCAACCAAAAAGAGCTCCCCAGTAACAGTTTCATATATAAAAATAGATCCGTAAGGTGTAAAATCCTGGAGTCACATTTAGAATTTTAGGAGTCAATGCTGACAGTTGATATTAATGGAGTCCAAGTAATGTATTACCTTATTTCCTAGAATATTTATAGATAGTTCCCGAATGACATCGTCAGCAGCCATATTTGTGGTAAGCTGGCAGATTACCACTATGTTTATATCGTGTTTGGAAGTTCAAATAAATTCATCAAATCTCAAGATACTGTTACAAAACATACATACATAAACAGAACGCAAATCAGACTTTTTGTTAGTATCTACATTTGTAATTTATACGTTGATTTTGCTTCAGTGAGCCTTGTTCAAATTGGTCCATTTTGGTGGTCGCATATAGGAGATACTGCCAGGTTGTCCATCGTCCAGGTAAAATGGACAGAATATCGTCTGCTAGTGACTTTATCTGGAAGCATCTATTGGTAGTCTTTTTACAGGAGATAAAAGAGGTTACAATGCTGGCTACTGTTACCGTTACTTTTAGAAAATTGTTTAAAAATTCTGTAAGAACTTTTATAAACAGTTTGTATAAAGGCTTGTCTCACTAAACATTCATATATGGTAATGATTTTAGAATTGGAATGGATTCTATTTTTACTACATGGGGCAGATGAAGGATGGACAAATTTCAGCTGATTCCTGTACAAAGTCATAAAACTTGGTCAGTCGTTAAAATCCTGGCTATATAAACTGTAAATACCTGATACCTGATCAGTATAATAAACTCAGTTCCCCTCCTGGATCTCAATTTGAACTCATTTAACTTTGGTTTGTATGTCATCACATGCCAAACCTGGATTTTAATGAGATAACTTGATACAGGACATGTGACAAAACCTCAGACGACTTGCTGAAGAAATGGTTGAAGAAGAGGCTCCAAAATAATTTTTTAGTACGTAGTATTCAAATTGTGTACATGTAGTGTCCAAGATAATTATTTGCCCAGTGAATTCTGCTAGTGTTAAGAAAGGCAAGGCACCTATTCTGTTTTTCATGAAGCATCATGATGTATTGGGTTCGTTGTTTTATGTCAACATATAAAGGTCATTTAGTGCCAAAGCAGTTGGAGTAGAGTGTTTTTTACACATGGATACACCATGGTCGCCAAACCGGGTTGGTCCAATGGCTTGATTCAAACCTGTCACTATATAAAAGAAACATTCTTTTGGTTTGTAATGTATAAATTGAGTGACTGGCATTTCATTTAAATATCTGATTTAAATTTTAACAAGTAAACTCCAGGAGTTCATTTTTCCACTTGTCATCAAATTTATCACTATTAAGTTGTGTAAAAAATTTGGTTGAAATTCAATTAGGGAATTGATGTGTGAAAACAAAAGTGGAGGGTCTGAAAATCAAGTGCTATAGCTCAATAAATGCAGAATGCTGCAGCTCATTCATGCAGAATGTAAACAAGAAGAAAGTCCTGTACAAAAAAAAAAAAGAAATTAGAGAGTATGAAAATTACAGACAGCACAGTATAGTATATAAAAGAAACAATCTTAGCCTCTAATTTTCTGAAAAATTATATTGTCGGAATAAAGAGCAAATGTCTTAGCTATGAAGCCAATTTTTCTTTTGGAATTGTGAGTGAAAAGGCAACCCAGCCATCCCACTATTAAGCTTGCTTCTATTTTCCAAGTCATTACTTCACCAGTGAATCATGAAATTGGTCAATGTTGTTGGGAAAAAATGACTTCCCATTCACAGAAAATGAATAGCATCTAACTGGGGTTATTTGATTACATTTTCCTAAACATGTTATTTAGTAAATTTTGCTGGACAAGGTTTTCACCTCCTTATGAACTACTGACACCATTTTATGCCATGTTGCTTTTAATCACTTTCAGCAAGCCATCATCACTTTATGCAGCACTTTTATTACTTTCCTTGTTAGCTAAAAACCACCTTTGATTTGCATTTAATTTTCACCTGACAATTATCAAGACAGATCTTACTGTAGCATTACAAGTATACTTTATGGAGTCTTAAGAGAGATGTGAGGATTGTACAAAGTCTGGTGCCCAAAGCCACACCGAAAGTGACCAACAATTGATTACCCTTAATTTTCTTTTAGGATTGATATTTGGAGAAAAAAAGGTTTCATTTCAAACCCGATTTAAAGATAATATCATTCTTTTTCTTTGTTTTATCAGACTGGAAGGATCTGAATAAAGTTTGAAAAAAGATATTCATTTTGTAAGTTTTATGTCCAAATTTGTTTTTTTCATCATCAGATATTCAGATGTTTTGTCATCTTTGAAATTGCAGAATGTACCATATATACTCCCTGACAAGCTGAGTATGTCAAACTCAACAGAATGTACCATACATACTCCCTGACAAGCTGAGTATGTCAAACTCAACAGAATGTACCATATATACTCCCTGACAAGCTGAGTTATGTCAAACTCAACAGACCCTGATCTGCCCTCACATAATGCACTGGCAGACTTGGGTCAGTGGAATTTGTTTAGGAGTAATCAGTAGCACAAACAGCATAGACCCTGATCAGCCAGTGCATTATGCAATGTGGGGCCCTGAGTGGCCGAGTGGTCTAAAGCACTATTCGTTACAGATCACTGCCATCTCACCTCTGTCTGTGTGGGTTCGAGTCCCGGATTCGGCCAATGTGGGTATGTGAGAAAGCTTGCCAGTGGTTCTTTCCTGGGGTTTTCCGGGTTCTTCCTCCACCATTAATACTGGCCGCCATGTATAGCCTATCATGTGCTGAAAAATGGCATTAAACCCTACAACAACAACAACATTATGCAATGATAGGTCTGCTTTTTGTTTGCAGCTGGACTTATTTATAAGTGTGTTAATACAGTACACTTAATTACATGTATAGCATGCAGAATAAATAAAAGACACAATTACACATTTTAACGCAGATGCAGATTTGGTTGTATTTTGTTGTTTCCTTATTTTCTTCACTACTAAAAAAACTCAGATTATGTTCAAAAAGTATTACAATGCTTTTCCTCGCAATTCTACAGTTTTTGCTATTTCTGAAACAAATGGGACTCAATCAGACATTTAAATGATTATACAGTTTTTGCGTCTAATACAAACTTTGAACTGTAGAGAGAAAAAACCCAAGAACTTAAAATGCTTCCTTATTGACCCGATTCTGAGAAAATTCTTTATAGTTTTTGTATCTCATATGTATGTATGTATGTATGTATGTATGTATGTATGTATGTATGACAGCACATCAGCACAATCCAGGTTATATACAGGTGCCAAACAAAATCTAGGTTGCAAAAAGAGAAAACATATACTTACCAAATTCCCAGCAAAACCATCTCCAGAGCAAAGTAAAACTGCACCATAAGACAAAATGTGAAAGGTAAAATATTCCCCCTCCCCCCCGAAAGGCAGACAAGACAAAGATGATGGCAGAATGGATAAAATCAATAAATACAGAAAACATGTTTTGTTTGAGTTGGTAGAATGAATGAGTTTGATTTGACTTATGGGTACATTGAGGCCATCATGCCGAGTCAAATTTAGAAGCAATATACAACAAATTACTGACTGGGAAGTGTTTTTTGTATTTGTTACATCCTTTTTGAAAAGCTTCTGAAATATTTATAACTTTACAGTGTCAATGAAATTCAAAGCAATTTTGGATAAGTCTGATTCACTACATCTAAAAATATCTGTGCACAGATGTCAAAAAAGTCACCTGAGTAGGTAAATCTGGGTATGTGATACAGAAATACTAAATGACCAGATCAAGCATGTAAGATTACATTGGTTTATAATAAAATGAAAGATCAACATTTTTACAAATGATGTTGCAGTTATATCCACAGTAAACTACATAAATGTGTGATTGTGGGATGACTTATTAACTCCGGAGACAGATTATGCTGGGAAAATTCTACCATGTAAACAATGAAATCTGTATACCAAACTGAGGCAAAAAACTGATATCATCATTGACACAAGAAATCCCAGTCTGTCATAAGAATGCCAGAACATGGTGCAACAAGAAAATGGAAAATTCATTAAGCTACAAATCTGTGTTCCTTTAATCAACACCTTGGACCAAAAATTTGAATCCATCCAATTGATTATAGCTAAATAAGTAGTGACTTCCCAGCCTTTATCAAGCCAGCCAACTAATTTTGGACCCAAATGACCCTTATCAAGGGTCAGCATCAAATTATCACCTAAATGTATCAGTCATATCAGGCTTAAAATGGAAAATGCCACTAGCTTGATGATCTATAACCAGATAAGATGGGACTGCATGAATTAAATTTAAATATTTGCTTTACTGACATAAAACAGAGTGATTAAAGAAAGGGATGTGGGAAACAGGTCTGTTTGGGACAAGTACTGTAATATGCCTTCACTTTATAAGTCAGCTCACAATGGTATCACTTTATTAATCAAGTTCCATTTGTATCTCCTTCATTTTTGAACATTTTTAATGAATTTCAGTGCAGCGGTTATAAGCTGAGCTGTAGTATTACTATCATACTGCTGTTAAGTACTAATAAAAAAAAGTTAAAATCAGTACTGGCTGTAATGCATTTTCTTTAAACAGGCTGCATGAAATGAGTGGAATGTTTAGTGCAAGTGACCTTTCTGGAACCAGCCTAATCACACAGTTTGCTTTGTTACCTATGCAAATGACGCAAGGTTGAACTGTTACCATTTTTTTTCTTTCTTTTTTTGCTTTTTAGGCATTAATGCTGTTTTCTGTTGAATACAAATACTATCCACTGGTCAACAAATGTCCAGGAAATCTCAGAGAAAAAATGATGATTTTCTTAGAGACTACAACAGGTTGCAGTAACTTAGAGACTACAACAGGTTGCAGTAACTGCCAAATGACTATGCCATATCTGCCAACTAATACTGTGCAGTTTAACATCCAACTGACTATGCAATTTAACTGCCAAATGAATCTGCAATTGTAAAGTAACTATGCAATTTAACTGCCACGTGACTATGCAATAATTGCCAACTGACTATGCACTGAATGTTTATTGGCTCCATTTGTTTAGTGATACCAGCTTCAAAATGGTTGCTTTCTACAGTAATCAATGAGCTTAAAATATTGTCTGCCAGCTTCATTGTTAGTCACTGTCGATTCAAAATGCCCAGTATATTAAAGTATTTCCCTATGATTTGCTCACAGGGGGTCCATCTTTTGCGCTTCAGAAAAAAAAATGAGGTGTGGTTTGAGCTTGTTATTGGAAGCAGTTTTCTTGGATCAACTCTTTTAAAAATAAATTTGGTGAAAGCAACAGGTGGTCAATAATAGTAGATTGATGGTAATTTGACTTGAAACAAAAATATTACGATGATGTCATGACATGTAGTAATTAGGAACACACTTCCCACCATCAGCTTAGTGGCATGCAGTAGGAATAATATGCCCTCCCATGTGAAAAAAAAAACATATGAAAGCAACCTTTTTTCCCTGAGATGACAATGAAAATGGTCATGGACTCGATTAAAAGAGTGTGATTTTTATTATAATGTAAACTTTATATTTTTAAGGATTTTACACTTTTTAACTTTCTTTCTTTTTCATGTGCCATTTTTGGAATACCTTAACTTACTCAACACTGTTTATTCATGATTGTGCTGATGTGCCATTAACCCCTATCTCAAACTTTTCTCACTTGTGCCCTGTGCAAATATTGTGATCTCCCTCCTTTGGCAGAAAAAAATGTTTCCAGTTGGCCAACCCAGGTAAAAAATTAAAAAAAAAGAAACAAACAAACAATAATAATAATAATAATAATAACAATAATAATTCCCCAATTAAAAAAAAAAAAATTCACAAAATTTGTGCATCTAATTAAGCCAGTTTAGCCCAGTACTTGAAGTGCTTAGTACATTATATATTCTAGCCATTATAATATATACAATATTTAAAAAATAAAAATAATAAATACCTACCTATTCTAATTTTAAAACCAGTGCAATATGCAATGCACATTTTTGGGGGCCTTACATATATTATTTTTATTGGCTAACATGGTCCAATAAATCATCCCCAAGCCTGTACTGATACTTGTGGATGGTTTTGGACTAATCTCACCAAATTATTAAATCATACAGTAGGTACATACAAAATCTGTCCATAACACATCATTGTACATCTTAGATACTGGTATTTCTTGTGGTTCTTGCATTGCGGTCAGTTTAAGGGTCCTTTCAACGATATGTACAGAATCTGTTGAGATCAGATTCAATGTTTGACAACTTGCAAATCCATGGAGAATAACACAACTGTTATTCCTGTTACCATTTCAGATTTCATGGCTACATCCATCTGTTCCATCAGACAGAGCAGCCAATCCAATGCAACTGTTGCTCATTTCACTCATTTTTGAAAGTTTCAGTTGCTTTGGTCATGTGACTCAATTCCAGCATCCTTGCATTTGTCATTTGACTGTATCATGCATCTAGGAAGCAAGCATCTATACATAACTATTTCAAATTACCCACTATAGTGGAAATTCTAAATGATGACAGGGAGTAGAATTGTTATATTCTATGTGGATTATAGTTGTCAAACTAGGGCCATGAGAAATTCCAGTGTATGAGATAATATAATAATTGAATGATTAGTTGAGATCAGCCCATGACCATGTATCAGTATCAGTACATGTTTGACTATGTGTAACTGTGGAAAATGGTCTTTTGAATGTAAAAATATTAAAACATTTTCAGAAAATTTATAATATCACAAGCCCAACACATCTTGTACAAAATGAATTAATTGGCTACTAAAATTACATCATCATTTTAAGAAAAATATATTTCACTAACTTATATGAATTCTGGCAGCATGTTAAATGCATATAACAAAACAGAGGAAAATGTGGCTCAAGATGAAAAAAGGCAAGAAAATATGATGCAAGAAAGTAAATTTCCTCTTGTAATTTGTGGAACAAACTGTCTGTTGCAATATTCACACAGTTGTTATAACAGACTGAAAGTCAAATTGGTTCCATGCAGCATCCGAGTAGCATACACAGTGTGGGGGAAAAAATGTGGTGACTTCTTACACTTTGAACTCCAAACCTATATCCATGTATTTTGTTGTTTGCAATCTACTTCAATGTGTCAGGGCAAGTTATGTCTGCAAGGAACACAACTCCAAAAAAGTGTTAATGACTTTCAAATTCAAAATATGCTCTGAAGAGTTGACTCCCTTAGATCACACAAGCCTTGGACATTTTCTCCAAGAAAACTCGACATTTATGTTTCCCAATGTATTCTGCCAATTAAAAAATCTTAATGTTTTTTAATTTACAAAAAATTGACCAAATCTGGATCATCGATTTTGTTGGTTTGTACAAATAATACATAGTTATTTCAATAATCAGAACTTTTGATTACTATAAATGAGATGGTTGCTTTTGAACTAATCTTAGGTTACAAATCTGATGCTCAACCAAGCTAATGCAGCCCCTGCAAATTTAGTGAATTCCAATAAGAAAGCTCAAATTAGAGTTAAAACTAATGTTACCTTCCAATTGCTTCAATAAATCATTTTGTTCATGCTATTTGTTTTCATGAAAATAGACATTTATTAATGAAACTTGTGAATGTTTTTATCTTTTAAATAAACTTCAATCCCATAGTAATATTTAATTTTTGAGCATCTAACCCTATCAACGGTCAGAGATGAGGATGGGGACCATACTGGACTATATCTGAAAGAGATACGCACATCTTTTTTTATATCAGGACTATGCTGGAAAGATTGGCACACATCTTTCACGCTGTCAGGGCTATGAATGAGACAGGCATGTTTTTCATACTATCAGTGTTATACATGAATGAGATGGTCATGTTTTTCATACTGTCAGGGCTATACATGAATGAGGAAAGGCATCTTTCATACTGTCAGGGCTACACATGAATGAGAAAGGCATCTTTCATACCATCAGGGCTATACATGAATGAGAAAGGCATCTTTTATAATGTCAGGGCTACACATGAATGAGATAGGAATCTTTCACATTATCAGTGTTATATATGAATGGGATAAGCATCTTCAGTACTGTCAGGGCTATACATGAATGAGAAAGGCATCTTTCATACTGTCAGAGCTATGCATGAATGGGATAGGCATCTTTCATACCATCAGGGCTATACATGAATGAGATAGGCATCTTTCATACTGTCAGGGCTATGCATGAATGAGATGGGCATCTTTATGAATGAGAAAGGCATCTTTCATACCGTCAGGGCTATACATGAATGAGATAGGCATCTTTCATACTATCAGTGTTATACACAAATGGGATAAGCATCTTTCATACCATCAGGGCTATACATGAATGAGATAGGCATCTTTCATACTCTCAGGGCTATACATGAATGGGATAGTCATCTTTCAACTGTCAAGGCTATACATGAATGGGATAGGCATCTTTCATACTGTCATACTTATACATGAATGGAATAGGCATCTTTCATACTGTCATAGTTAATCATGAATGGGATAGGCATCTTTCATGCTGTCATAGTTATACATGAATGGAATAGGCATGTTTTTCATACTGTCAGAATTATACATATATGAGATAGGCATGTTTTTCATACTGTCAGGGCTATACATGAATGAGAAAGGCTTCTTTCATACCATCTGGACTATACATGAATAGGATAGGCATCATTCATACCATCAGGGCTATAAATAATTGGGATAGAAAATGGGTACATATCTTTCATGCTATCAGGACTATGCTAAAAAAGAGATAGGCACACGTCTTTCATGCTGTCTGCACTATGCCAAAAAGAGATAGGCATGTGTCTTTCATGTTGTCAGGACTATGCAAAAATAGGCACTGGTTTTGGATAGGTGCATCTTTCATGCAATCAAGGATATACTGGAATGAAATAGGCACATGTGTTTCATGCTTTCAGGATCATCATGAAAAAGTGTATGTGTGATTTACGTCTTGGCTGTAGCTTTAACAATTTTAGTTATGTTGCTGTGATATCTGCAGTATGGCAGTTTGTAGTGATGTCTAGCTCTGGGGCATCATGCCTCGAACATGTAGCATCTTGTCCCACCCAGTCACATTATCCTGACAACAGGCTGACCAGTCACGTTATCCTGACAACAGGCTGACCAGTCTCATTATCCTGACAACAGGCTAAACAGTCCTAATACTAACCTCTTAATGCGGAGTGCCAAGCACTAGGCAGCTGTTAGTACCATTTTTAGAAGTTTTTGTTATAACTCGGCTGTGGTTCAAACCCGTGACCTCCAACATCCGAGGCGGATGTTCTAACTGCTTAGGCCACCGGTGTGGTGATAATGAAAGGAGATAGTCTTATCTCTTTCATGGTGTGAGTCATTTCAACTTCAAAATCAATCATGCAGAAACAAGATTATTTTGTGAAACAAAGATGGAATGAGTAGTTGTAATTGCATGGAACTATTTTTTCAATCACAACTTTTCTGTCAGTCCTACAGTTAGTCAAATCTTAGAAATAGCCAGTGTGGTCTGAATACATTGTGGTTTGTTTTTTTGTGCAAATAAATATCTGGTGAAAAATTTTTATGAATTTATGCAAATTACTATGCCAACATACATCTGATGCATGTTTTTTTCCCTCACAGAAATAGCCAAAGTGGTCCAAATGGCTATCAGCACTATCCTGAAACGACATAGGGACATTTCAAGCTATCAAGACCACACTGGAAAGAGATGGGCATGTGTCTTTCACACTGTCATTCATGTACTAAACCTCCTAGGGATGGAGGGTACAACATTAATGTCCTGTAATAACTGTACTGCCCACATAACCCCTATAGCCATAATTACTAATGGGGTGTGCCCTCCTGGCAAGTAATATGAATTTTGCCAAGAATGTACTATCAGTGATCATATATAGCATGAAACTTTATTACAAACTATTTAGACCCAGATCTACCAACTCTAATGCAAACTGTTTTGACCCAGATCTACCAACTCTAACACAAACTGTTCTGACCCAGATCTACCAACTCTAATGCAAACTGTTCTGACCCAGATCTACAAACTCTAATGCAAACTGTTCTGACCCAGATCTACAAACTCTAATACAAACTGATCTGACCCAGATCTACCAACTCTTAACGCAAACTGTTCTGACCCAGATCTACCAACTCTAATGCAAACTGATCTGAGCTAGATCTACCAACTCTAATGCAAACTGTATAGACTGAGATCTACAAACTCTAATGCAAACTGTTCTGACCCAGATATACAAACTCTAATGCAAACTGATCTGACCCAGATCTACCAACTCTAATGCAAACTGTATATACTGAGATCTACCAACTCTAATGCAAACTGTTCTGACCCAGATATACAAACTCTAATGCAAACTGTTCTGACCCAGATCTACCGACTCTAATGCAAACTGATCTGACCCAGATCTACCAACTCTAATGCAAACTATATAGACTGAGATCTACCAACTCTAATGCATACTGTTCTGACCCAGATCTACCAACTCTAATGCAAACTATATAGACTGAGATCTACAAACTCTAATGCAAACTGTTCTGACCCAGATCTACAAACTGTAATGCAAACTGATCTGACCCAGATCTACCAACTTCAATACAAACTGTTTAGACTCACATCTACAAATTTTGCATAATGAACTGATAGATCATTTTCTACATTATTTTACTTAACCAGACATACTCATATACAAGTTGTATCCAAGTGTAAACAATATTGACTCGGCTCTGTTGGCATTTTGCATTTTGGATTGCATATATACATGAGCATTTATGGTATTACTTTCATCAAATGGCATAGAACCTACTTGTTGGCATATTATTACAGGGTAGATCTGGGTCTGTGCTGTCTGCAGTTGCTCTCACTTATACAAGAGTATATACGGTATTATTTTTATCAAATGGCACAGACTCGAATCTTTTGGTGCAGCTATTCTAGAGTATATCTGGTCTATACTGTTTTGTACTCAAATATTTGGATGAGGATAATAATTCTGATATTTGGATGAGGATTATAATTCTGTTCAGGACGAGGCTATTATGAAAAACCTCCTGGTTTGAATTAATATTCTTGACAAGTTTTTGCCACTTCACCGAAAATGAAAATAATACTTTCAAATCATATTAAAATTATCAAGATAGATTTTATTGACTGCCTGAGTGTTTTGTGGGAAAAGGCACTTACCTCCCTTTTCTTAGGCATGATATAGCTTGATAATGTGTTATAAGTGCCATTAAAAGCTGATGCAAAGCAAGACAACAAACAAAAAAATGGGGTAGATTTAAGTGTGGCACAAAAGGATGAAAACTGAAATAAAATGTTCGAGAGAGGCCTTAAGCCATCATAAATCCACTACTATTATGTACAATTTTTTTGTGTTATCTGCAAGTATCTTCGACGTCTGCATCACATCAAAACGTATAAAAATTTGTGTTTTCCTGACAAAGGGTGAGCCAATTTTGTTCCTCCTTTTACAAAAGTCTGCCATTTGAAAAGTCGTAAAATAAACTAAAACTCTGTCATCATGCCCGGCATAATTTTGAACAAAAGATGCACGTAACTTAACTTACTCAATTCATAAATTGATGTTGAAAGTTTTTGGGGTTTGTTTTCATTTTATAGAACTTGTGGAAGGTTATTTTAGTTCATATCGTCAGTACTGCAGATTAAAAAAAAGCTCTCAACTTTTCAGTTCTTTTTAAAACAGTTTTCATATCTGCCAAATGAGAGATTTACTTAAAATAACCGAATGTTTGCTGACAATTGTGTCACATTATCAGTGGTCATGTGACTGTAGATAACTATCTTGTTCCTTCTTGATGTTCTTTTCTCCCCATAATGCACCAAACTGACGAAGAACTACCAACCAATCACAGCAGTTCTGCCAAAGTTTCCTTACTAGACATTAAGGGTATGTCATCAAGGATGGAAAATATGTCATTGACTGTGAGACATCTGTTTTACTTGTCATTGGCCTATGATATTGGCTTGTCAGTATAGGCCAATTTCCAGTGAATAATTGAACATAGCAACGATCCTTAAAGTCTTAGAAATAAAGAAAAATCAATAGACACACTATATCTATGGAAACATATAAATATAAATACCATATCTATGGAAATATATCAATATACAGACTATTATCAATGGAAACATAATTAAAAAAAATATATGGAAATATGCCATTATGCATACCATATCTATTGAAATATATTGATATACAAACCATATCTATAGAAATATATTTATATGCAGACTATATCTATAATATTATATTGATATAGAGACCATATCTATAGAAATATATTTACATACAGACTATATCTATAATATTATATTGATATAGAGACCATATCTATAGAAATATATTTACATACAGACTATATCTATAATATTATATTGATATACAGATCATCTTTATATAAATATATTGATATACAGACAGACAGACCATATCTATAGAAATATATATTGATATACAGACCATATCTATAGAAATATATTGATATACAGACCATATCTATAGAAATATATTGATATACAGACCATATCTATAGAAATATATTGATATACAGACCATATCTATAGAAATATATTGATATACAGACCATATCTATAGAAATATATTGACATACAGACCATATTTATAGAAATATATTGATATACAGACAGACCATATCTATAGAAATATACTGATATACAGACCATATCTATCGAAATATATTGATATACAGACCATATCTATGGAAAGACATCAGTATATATACAATATGAATGAGGGAGCTGCAGTGGCTCAGTGGTAAGTGTGCCAGACTCATGACCAAAAGAGTGTTGGTTCAAAACCCACCATCTGACCAGCCTGAGTCAGTTACTGTGGTGTCCTTAAGCAAGGTACTTTACTTCAATTGCCTCAGCACTAAATAACCTACTTGTGTTGCTGTGCTGCAAAGCACCAAACCATATCAGGGCAAATATAGCAATATAAGCTATATCTATGGAAATATATCAATATATATATAATATTTACATGGAAATAAAGCAATATACATACAATTCCTATGCATCTAAATTATTATACATATCTATTTAAATAAATCAATATACATACAGAAATATAGATATAACTGTTTCAAATCACTGCAGCAAGGATCATCTTTTCGGCCCTGATGTCGACAGTAATCCACATATTGTGCTGTAAGTGTAGAATATTACCCACACTGATAGAATGGAAAGTGTGGAGATTTGACCATTCTTCCTTTCTAATTTGCAGCCAGCAATAAAACTTTCTACAAAGGCTACCCAATTCCTTGAAGGCATCGTAAAATCCTTAATGTTTGTTTTGCTAACACCCAAATAGTACCTGCACCCATCTCAGATTCATTTTTAAGGCAATTACAATAGAAATTTGGCCAAATACTTAGCTCCAAGACATAAGCCATACCCCTTGAGGGCAATAAACTAGACCATGTTGTACCACAAGTGCCTCACCTTGTCATTGTTTGATGTAATCACCTTTATTACTTGCATTTGTTGGATTTTCACACGAAGCTTAATATTAGCACAAATATTATATTTTTCACAAGCCTCAGTATCGATTTCAACATCCTCTTTCTCTACTTTTGATGTTACATTAATCCAAATAGCATGGATTAGTGGACATAAAAATGACTTCCCTTAATGCTTGATGAATTTTTATATTTATTTTCCCCCAAGAACATAAATGTCTTTTATGACAGCACCTGTTTGGTTTAATTGTACTTGTAGAACTAAGATTGCATCTTTAAGGTCTGTCATAGAACTTGTGTGAATTTTATTAGATTCTAATGATAACTCTGAGACATTTTTTTTTTCTTATTTGGAATTCTCTGAATGCTTGAAATACAGAACATACTAAAAGTGTAATGACACTTAGAACAAGAGAACCTGACCACATTGTTCCTAAAATTTTCACCATTTTCCCAATGACTGAGTTTTTACATTATCTTGCTTAATGTTTTTTTGAAAAATATTAGGATTTTAATGTTGGTAAATTTAATACAATAAATGAAAAATAATTCTCTGATTTTAAAATTGCAATCCCTGGAATAACTGGATGCTTTAAAAATGAATGGAGCCATCAACCAAATATGAGGACATATTCTGATTTTCCTGAGAGATAAAACAAGACTAATTTAAGGAAAACACAGGGTATCTTGACTATACCGGTACTTTAAAACTTCATGCATGCTTAATGTTCAGAGGAAAACAAGTCACAAATCCCACCCAATTAATGAGAAAGATATTTAAAGATCTCAATTTATTGTACAAAAATTTGCAATGTTTAATAAAACTGGACCCAAAGCACTGTGCATTTTTTTTCTCGGGAAGATACAAGTACAAAAGGAAAATTAATACCAAGCATAGGGGCCAATTACTCACCTGCTGATTTCATGAATCTCTTCCAACACAGAGAAATTTCTTATTCTGGGCAATTTTTATTTAGTGACAACATTACAGTGCACTCTCGAAATTTCTCAAAAAATTAATATCAACTTCCGTAAACTACCCGGCATGTTCATGTAACCAGAACGTATTGTCATGCAAATGATTTATACCATTAGGGATGAAACAATACACCTCTGCTATGTATCAATGCAATTCACATTACACAGTCTATAATATACATTATCAATACACATATCAAATTTGATGGTCTTTTCACCTTTAGAAAGTATGTCAGTGGTGGAATAGTGCCAAGTAGGCAAGCTGCGAAGCAACAGAGACACTTCGAGTAATGTGGTTATTAAATGACCAGTAAAGTGCTTAAATTATACGTGGGGAACAAATCTGGAAAGTCTTCTTTACACTGATACATTTTATCAGTGGCTGAGCACGTTGACAGGATAAAATAATCAGCATGGAATTGGCGAGGATGGTACATGGAGAAATATTTTAAACCATGTGAGTCACTTTTTGTTTGTTCATTTGTAGTTGATTTGATGTTGTCAATAGTTTTCCTTTCTTACTGGCAGAAATGAGAGCATATTTCTATGGCTGAATTCTCAATTAAGAGAATGAAAAGGCAAATGACTAATAATTTATTCACGACCACTGAAGATTAAAGTAGCCCGTATAGGGTAATTAATGTTCTTTACTTCTTGTATCAACATGGGTATCTAATAGTGAGAACTGTATATTGAAATCACTTTGGAACTATGACATTCATTTAAATTCTCATATTATTAGTAGATGGAACAAATTACTCTTTAAATGTGCCACTTAATTTCATTCTTAACAATGCAGGGCACAGTCCATTGTTGTAGATGTGTCTGTATACTTGTAAATATGATATATATGTTCTTTTATGTTTACAATTTTTTACTTTATATCCGTATTTTAATTTAGATGTATGGACTATGTAGTCTGAAATAAAGAATTCTTATCTTATCTTATCTTATATGGAAAGAGTATCGATTAATCATTTCACAGTTTATAGAGCTAATCTGACCGCCTATAAGCCTGCCTTAGTGGCCATCTTGGAAATCTAGTTAATGTTACTCCTCCTGGATGAATGGTCATTATCAACATAGGGTTTCCATCAAGACTTCTTATGATGGTTAGCTGGTCGTAAATGAATCTGTTGCCGATCTGACATCCAATACTTCCAACACTTCAGCCATCTTGACAATCTTGTTATTGCTTCATCTAATAAATGTTCAGTTGTAACAATGACTCATTAGCTTTTAGATCTCCTCCAACCATACTTAAAAAATTAAATTTCTTCACTCACGCATTTGTTCACATTGAGATACCCATACGTTCTTGTATGGTAAAACAAACGTCATACTACAGCACAGTATCAGTTACTTCTTATACATACATCAATAAATTCCAACACATCAGTACAGATTCCTAATCCCGTTATACTAAATAATATGTACTAACAACTGCCTCGCTTGACACTCAGCATTAGGAGGTTAGTGTTAGGACTGGTCGGCCTGGTGTCAGAATAATGTGACTGGGTGGGACATCATGCTACATGTCTGAGGCATGATGCCCCAGTGCTAGACATCACTATAAACTGTCACACTGCAGATATCGTAGCGATATGACTGAAAAATTGTTAAAGCTATGTTAAAAATCTAAATCACACACAAATCACTAAACAATATCACAATAATCAGACGCATTCTTTTACCTTACAACTTCTACAAAGTACGCAAATATTCAAATATCCATGCTCAGATATATTCATATGTCCATAGTAACTAATCTTACATACTTCAACCATTCCAAATTCACAATTCAAGTATGTGTAATTCTAACATAACACATTAATAAATGCACTGGTTTACTACGAATTACCCTAATAGTGAATTACAAAGTTAATTCTGACCACAAGCTAACAATCTACATAATTCCGCCTCACATCTAATAATTCTCTACATAAGCTCAATCCCATTTCTCAAATTACGAGTGGCTTCTTCTCAGAGTAAACCCTATTGATCCACAATCCTTTCAGGTGAATACTAAATTTTCTCTTACGAGTTCTGAAAATTATCATTCCGGCCTGCATTGTAATCACACCCTCTATCTCAATTCCAATTGGATATCGCTGTGAACCAATCCAATCAAACTTAGCGGACAATGTCCCTCTCACTGTCTGTCAATATGGGGATGGATAAGAATACACCCTGTTCACCATGTGGACTTCCTTTTGATCTCTGGGCTAATCTTTAACACATAGGTGTGATAACTGCAAGCCTTCGTCAAATGATGTGATCTATCACCTTTTGCCGATTAAAGTTTCCGGTCTCCGGTGGGTTGGGTAACCTTGCGGACGAGTTCAACAGTAGCCCACAGCAATCTTTAGACATCAAACACATGGCTGCAGTAATATTCCCAAGACAGGTAGATTATAGCTTATACATGACTTTATAGCTGGGGCTTAGCAAACGTGACAGTGGGCATATGCTGATAAGCCCCAATTATATCGGAACATTTCATGTCTATATCTTCATTAGATGTTGTTATTGTTCGGTTTAATGCCATGTTTCAGCACACAATAGGCTATACATGGCGGCCAGTATAACTGCTGGAGGAAGAATCTGTGAAAACCTCAGTAAGAGCCACTGACCAATGGGAAGTTACTGGTATATCTTCATTAGTGATTAGGAGAGATGCAGTATGTTACTACCATAAATATTCTCGTTTATAAGTCAAGTCCAACTGCAAACTGCACAGACCCAGACCTACCATTGCATAATGCACCAGTAGATCTGGGTCTATGGAGAGTGTTAGGAGTAATTAATAGAACAAACAACATATACCCTGGTTTATCGGTGTATTATGCTATGGCAGATTAGGATCTTTGTTGTTTGCAGTTGTACTGAACTTGTAAGCAAGTATATATGGTAATACATGAAGGGACTGCCCACCCAAGCACTGACAGGCATGTGACATAATCCCGACTTTGTTTTCTTCAAAAAGTGCCCAGATATTTAGAGTTCAAAAAGAGTTTGATGTATAAGATCTGAGATTGGTATACACTGTAAATGATACATGCATTTATTTCCGTTTAAAATTGGTTCTTTTTACTGTGTACAGCTAAACAGCATACAGAAAAGATGAATATATTTAATATTACATGGATTGATTGATTGATTGATTGTCTAAGCTTATTAAAGATCAGTGCTGAGGCAACAAGAATAAGGAGTGTGCTTTTGGTAGGATTCGAACCCAAAACCCACTTATTGAGAGACTGGCACCACAATCACTGAGCCACCGTGACATTGGGTCATTTAGATTTAGTCCATACCCAATTATTTTTTCTATACCTTCAGGAGGAGGAGGCAGAATGGATTGGTCTGACGGTTCCTGAAGCCCTGAAGAAGGCAAAGGAGATGCAGGCCAAAAACAGCCCCATACGACCCCTTAAAGAAGTCTTTACAGAGGAAATCGTACAGAAACTGCAAGGTTAGAATGAAAGTAATGTACCAGTGAAATGAAATAGGTCTCTTTTAATTGAAAACTGAACATTCCTTGTATGCTATCTTCCAAACTGTAGTGCCAGATTTTTTTACCCCTCACCATGACCCCAATTCTGTGGAACTTTTTTGTTGCTTAATTACAGCAAGGAAAGAAGAAAAAAAGACCTGTCCATAAACCTGAATGCCTCTTGCCAGTATGCAGTTGAAAATCAAACAGTGGCCATACCTGTAAATTTTGTCTGAAAATAGTGAAATTGAATGTGACCTATATCGATGTAAAGTTTCCTACCAAATATAGTTTCAATCCACAAGTCCTTCAAAAGTTATTAAATGGAAATGAAATATGTGACAGGAAGGGACGGGGCAGGACAGAGAGGACATGTGTAACACTATATGACCCCTGACCTGTGAACTGTCACATGAAGGGACAGGATGGGACAAACAGACTTGGGTAATGCTATATAATCCCAGACATATGACATTAAGGGATTGGATCTGCTAGATCAGGGGTCTCAAACACGTGGCCCACCAAGCCATATCCTGTAGCCTGCAAAATGATTGGCGTCACAAGGTGTCATGAGAGATAACAAAGGTGGTGCAGCCTTTGGGCCATCAAAAATGCCCTCATGTGGCCCTCAGGTTGGTTTGAGTTTGAGACCCCTGTGCTAGATGGACATGGGTAACAATATATGACCACTGACATGTGACAGGAAGGGATGGGATGGGGCAGATTGGACATAACTAACATAACATGACCCCTCCAGTGGTAGGACAGGGCATGAAAACATCCACCCACCCAATGCTTCAGCTTAAGGGTTTGTGACATGAAACCTAAAATCTTTATGGCTGGCATCTTAAACATCAAATTTTCACTGGGATTACTGAATAGAAACAACTGTCACTAAAACCAATTTTTCTTCTATATTTTCATTTGATTCATTTCCAAAAGTGGTTCACGCCCATGATGTCATGTTTAATAATGCACTGATATCAGGGTCTATCTTGTTTGCAGTTGGATCAGACTTACAAGCGAGTATATATGGTAATCAAACATCTGGTCAATTGGGAATTTTCTAATTTGGAGAAACTTTCTCTGTTGTTCTGTGTAACAACTTGTGATACGTCTACATCAAAAATTTAATTGCCGTGGTCTCCATCTATTTTTCTAGTACTGTTAATTAAAGCTGTTACGTTTACATGTGTAAATAACATCGTTCAGAGTTATATCCATAAATGTAAACAAAACTGTCTTCTTTTTAAACAATGAAGTGTACAACACAATGACGTTACTTTGTATCCTGGTCTTATTAAAACTGGATGAAAATAAAAATGGCAAATGATCTCCACTTTGGAAGATGGCAAGCTAAATGTATCCTACGCTGTACCAAGACTTCCTACACTTCGGGTAGCACTGGTACAGTGACTGGCCGGCAGTGACCAACAACTTTAAACATTGTGCAAGTCTCTTAAAAGTGAGAATGTGATTGCTGGCAGAAAGAGTATTCATCCAACAGCTAATTACTGCATTTAAACGCCAGTGATGTCAACTGCAGTACTAAATAGCACACATTGTGTGTGCACATTATCTCTGACCATTCATTATCATGGACAGTGAGGGATTCAACCATTCTTGTGCGAAATTAAACACCTTATATGAAGTGCCAGGAAAAACATGAATATATTTATGTCTGCTAGGACCATTTATACTAGGGAGTTACTTATGATGTTAGCCTTGCAACATGGCAGGAGAGCCAAGAAGCTGACTTAACATTATGGTGAAAAAAAAGTTGAGGCCTGTGTGTTATTTTTGCAGAAAAGTTAATTCTAACTCAAACTGTTCATTGATATGTACTGAAAGAGAAAATGAAGAAAATGTCTGTAATTGTTCGCTTTTAAGTTCAAGGTTAACACTGTTGTGGGACTAACTATTTTTAGTCCTGGAATACATATTTTGTAACTTGTGGTCTGCATGTACAACTGACATTTAAGGAAATTTACATACCAAGAGAGATTCAACTCAATTGAATATGAAAGTTTAAGTTTTGTTCTTGCTTTGATCTTGATAGTATTACTTTCATTTTATGGAATCATTATAGCATTAGAACAAGTCAGTCCATGAAATGTTATACACCTTGTCTTTCTGATGTTTCTTGACACATGTAGTGGTGGTCATTGTTCTGTCAAAGTAAGAGCAAACGTTTTGGGCATACAAGTAACTAATCCTATCTAGTAATCCAAATTATTTTTGAAAGTATTTTGTCCAATCAAGTAATCTATATTGTTGTGGAAAATACTTGTCCTATCAAGTAATCTAAATTACTGTGGAAAGCACTTGTCCTATCCAGCAATCTAAATTATTGTGACACATACTTTTCCAGCAAGTACGTGTAATCTAAATTATTGTGGAAAATATTTGTCCTATCAAGTAATCTAAATTATTGTGGAAAATGCTTGTCCTATCCAGTAATCTAAATTATTGTGGAATGTACTTGTCCTGTCAAGCAATCTAAATTATTGTGGAAAGTACTTGTCCTATCAAGTAATCTAAATTATTATGGAAAATACTTGTCCTATCCAGTTATATAAATTACTGTGGAAAATACTTGTTCTATCAGTATTTCTAATTTAGACAACTCAAAGCTGCCACAGATAGCCAGTTCTGGCATGAAAGTGAATTAATTACATTAAAACAGAATCATTTCATGATCTAATAATGGTCATGTAAACATCTGCATTTTTTTCTATTGTAAATGCCTGAATGATAATACAAGTTTCCTCTGGTATTAGCTTACCCTCCATCATTGAGCTTGTAAGCAAGATTATATGCATTGAGTGTGTGTGTGTGTGTGTGTGTGTGTGTGTGTGTGTGTGTGTGTTTCATTCTTTTATATGAATGAAATACTACATCTGGGAAAGTAGATCATGAAAGAGTGAGCTTGTGTCAATTTGGGTGTTTATGTAATTTGTTTTGTAAGTTAACAAAGACTGAATTTATTCAGGGCAGGAAACCAAATTTGTACAAGTTATACAAAATTGTCTTTTTTTCTTTTTAGAACAAAGTTTAGAAGATAAAGGTGCCAGGTTAGTATGAATGATGACTACAGATGGTTTGGAAGGTGAATGATTTATTGAATGCACCATGGACACATCTAAACATCAAACTTGTCTTATATCTTCACAATAACTAAACAAAAAAGAATTATGACTAATTAACAAATTATTGTTTATTATTATTACTATTATTAATGACATAATGAATAAAAGATTTATTAACTTCATGCATAATTAAACAAAAGGCATTATCATTAATTTACCTTAAATTTTTCAGGCCAGTTTTTGCCATAAATTTGTACTAGGGTTGCTGCCTGTAATTCATAGATTTTAAAAAACTTGATCTTACAAGTTTTATAAAATTGCCTTATTCTTTCCCTCCAATTAGGATTAGCATCTTCTTCCATTTGATAAAGATCAGTATAAATCTTGAAGAAGCTTTTTTTTCAATTTGGTTTAAGTGAAAGTGCTTGCCTGGCATGAATTCAATCTACATCAATGATACTGAGAATTGTTTAGTCTCTTCTCTTTTACACCCAACTGATCACTATTTAAAGTGGTGATCATGTGCTAATAACAAAGAAAAATGGCACATGCTACACTTTTGGTTAAATCATAAAATAAAAAGAGGTTTGTGACAAATTATCAGCATTCTATAAACTATAAACTACAAAGGGGATAGCATAAAAAAAGAAATATAATAAAAAATATCAGTGGATGTTTACTGATAATGTATGAACGATACCAGTGACAATATGTTGAACCTTTTCTTCCAATTTGAGGTAACTACAACAGATAAAGAATACAATCTGACCTAAATACAACAGAAAAAAGCATAAAGTGAACAAACAATACATCACACATGTGACATATTTGAAACATTTAAAAAGCCTTGTTCCTTCAATTCTTTTAGAAATGAATCTGAGATTTCTTCATACTTGTGGACAGTTTCAACCCATATACATTATTATAAAATACACCTACAGTTTCAACCCATATACATTATTATAAAATACACGTACAGTTTCAACCCATATACATTATTATAAAATACACGTACAGTTTCAACCCATATACATTATTATAAAATACACCTACAGTTTCAACCCATATACATTATTATAAAATACACCTACAGTTTCAACCCATATACATTATTATAAAATACACCTACAGTTTCAACCCATATACATTATTATAAAATACACCTACAGTTTCAACCCATATACATTATTATAAAATACACGTACAGTTTCAACCCATATACATTATTATGAAATACGCCTACAGTATCTTTAGACCACATTACAATGCATCTTAACTTTGTCATTTGTATACCTAATTTTAGTTTGTTTATTATTGTTAAAACCTTCATTTTACTGGGTTTTTTTTACATATTATTCATTTCACTCAGAGAACTAGGAACATATTGTAGTGGTTCAATATCAATAACACTGATCTTTATGATCCGATATTTCTATTCCTTCTTAATACCATGGAATACAATACAACTTTGAAGTATTATTTACCAACATAAATTTGATAAAAAAATTCTGTAATACCAAAAATTATTTACAATTTCACTCAAATTTGAATTTTCACATTGGCTCATACAGGGAACGGTCTAACTGTAGTTGAGTGTGTATGTGTAAGACTGGGTTTTTTAACGTAGCTTTAACAATTTTTCAGTCATATCGCTATGATGTCGGCAGTGTGGCAGTTTATGGTGATGTCTACCACTGAGGCATCATGCCGCAGACATGTAGCATGATGTCCTACCCAGTCACATTATTTTGACATCAGGCCGACCAGTCCTAATACTAACCTCTTAATGCTGAGCACCAAGTGAGGCAGCTGCTTGTACCATTTTTCATAAGTCTTTGTTATGACTTGACTGGGGTTCAAACCCGCGACCTCCTGCATCCAAGGTGGACGCACTAACTACTAGGCCACAGGAGCCATCTAAGTTTAGTTGATACACAAACACCATTTCAGATGGAAAAAGTAGGGCCCAATGGTCCCTATCAGGTAAAAAAGTGGGGTCATTAAAAAAAACAAAAAAAAGAACAGAACAAGACACAGGTTGCAAATATCCCTACCAGATTTTTGTTTGCTTATTCAAGAAATTAAAACACATCATTTATCAAAGGCACTTGTGTCTTGAATTTATAAATGTGTGTGATAAATAATTATTTTTCCAGCATTATATGCTCTGAACTATTTTAAAGTAATGGAGACTATGGCATGGTTTTCTATGAATTCCCTGTCGACTGGAATAATTTCAGGTCTTGGTGATGTTAATGGACAAAGTGGCCCCCAACCCCCACCAAGAACATTATTCCCTGGAGCAGTAGAGGGAAGTTTGGCCCCCTACCCCATGCTGCTGCAACTTTTCCAACTTTTCCAGTCATTTTATTTCATGTTATAACTTCTAAACATGATGCCATTTTATTTATGAATGAAAAATAGAAGCTAGAATAATAGCTGTGAGACAGCACAGATTGAAATTTCATTAATTTTCAACAAATTCACACACATTTCTCAAAACTTGCAAAGAAAAATCAACCAAATGCGCCAAAATTATTCTCCATATTTTCTAAAAATACATAAAAATTTCAGCTCTATCTTTATTTTTTTCATGAAATTCCTCCTATATTCAGTATTTTCCCTCCTTTTTTCCCCAAATTTCTAAATTTTCATTTCTAGAATAGATCCTGAATATCTACAACCATGTACATATTACATTATTCATTAAGTTTTTAACTCTGTCATTTTAATGTTTCAGAGAAGATGTACATTACAAAACTGATAAATGCATACATGAACATATATACAAATGTATGTTCTGTCAGGCTGTTGTAACATGAACATCCACACAAATGTATGTTCTGTCAGGCTGTTGTAACATGAACATCCACAAAAATGAATGTTCTGTCAGGCTGTTGTAACATGAACATCCACACAAATGTATGTTCTGTCAGACTGTTGTATTTCAGCCTGCAGTGGGAGCCTTACTTATATTCACAGTTTAGGAATACAGTCTGCAGTTAAAGTAAAGAACAAAAGAGATAAATAGAAGTAAAACAAAAATAGAGATATTTATGAGTTTTATTTATCTGCAGTTCATCACATAAGTTCACAATATTTTCAAAAAAAAAACATGTGAAAAGAAAAAAAAGTAGTAGATGCAGAAATGTTCTGTCAGTTTAATAATGTAAATTTCAGTTATATAAAAAAAACCCATCAACACTGTCCGTCTATTTATCAGAAACAAAGAAAATTTTATTTGTGTAAGATCAGAAAAATCTTACTGTGGATAGCTTGATTTCCATGGATACTTGAGAGATAGAATTTTATTCCTCTCACTGCACCCCCACCCCCTTTGCAAATGGGAAAGGGACAGAAGCTCCCTAGGACAGAAACCCTATGACAGGGGTAGGACAAAAGACCCCTAGGACAAAAGCCACTCAGGGGAGGACAAATGCCACCCCTATCACCCCTCCATTTATATTTCTTGAAATAGATAACTGTATTCTAGTTTTCATTGTTTTAATTAATTTGCTATGAATCACCACAATTTTAACACAATCGATAGGGGTGTTTGATTAAAATAAGGAAACATTCATACATTTTTTCTAAGTAATACATTTGTTAAAATAGAATCTTTTATTATATGTTTGATATTTTTAATAATATAATTCTACACTAAGGCATGTTTAAACAGCTAACGTTTACAACTGCAATTTATCCAAGCTGAAGTGGGTACTTGTCATTGTTTGAGAACAAAGTGTAATGAACCAGAACTACACAATGAACTGCGATTCAGTGTTCCAATATCACCTGTCACCTACATTTGTTGAAACTAGCTGCTATTATATCAAAGAATACAATAGTCAGAACTATACAAAGTTATTTCCCATAAAATGACAGGGAATCTGCAGTCATGATTTGTAGCTTAGCATGAGATACACAGATGGGTTTAATAAATTTCATTATTTTGTTTGATATTTATGAAAATATGCCTGTATGATATGGAAAAAATATTAAAAAATACTTATATTAAATTGTTTTGTAGTCATTACAGAAGATGAACATTACATTACACACAATACAAATTTACTAAAGGATTCAAAGGAGACTATTATGTAACATAATAAATATAGTTACAATAAATAAATAAAATTTCAAATACATAAACAGTTGTATAACAATGAAAATTCTCTAATATCATATATCAAGGGCTTTTTGTCCAACCAGAATGTGGCTTTTGTCCTTGGGGACTTTTGTTCTAACTCTTGTCAGGGGGTCTCTGTCCTTAGAGGCTTTTGTCCTGGAACCTTTGTAAACAATGATTAATACACTGTTGGGGTGACACTTGCATCAGTAGTACCGTATTTACTTGCAAGTCGGGCCCTACTTAAAATGACAAAGATCCTGATCTGCTGTTGCATAATGCACCGACAGATCTGGGTCTGTGCAGATTGTTTGGAGAAATAATTAGAAGAAACAACAGACTCTGATCTGCTGGCACATTTTCCCATTACAGATCAGGGTCTAAATTGGTTGCAGTTGTATGCAGCTTATAAACAAGTAAAGATCATATATATTTGCAACAATTGGCATCTGGGTAATCTGTTCTTATTCTTGGGGAGGTATTTGCAGGAATAAAAATGAGACCAGTTGCAGATTTTTATTCAGTCTAGGAGTTAAAAGCTGAGTTTATTATCTAAAAATTCTTTTTTTCATTAGCAGCACTTGTAAATCTTGGCAAATATTGCCATCTCAGGGTACTGTAAAGAAATGTGCTGGGGTGGAGTGGAGTGGGGTGGAGGGGACATTTTAAGATAATCTCTACCACTGAAAAGTCAGTGAACAGTTACAGTCCTAAAGTGTAAGACATGCTTTCCTCTTTTTAATTCTAGTTCCTGGTTGAAGAAGCTAAGCCCCTTCAAGGAACCAGAGGAAGACAAGAAAAGCTGATTGCCATGAAACAGAAACCCATCAATCATTTGCATTAAGACAGAAACAGATTATTACTGAACAAGATGATGGCTGTGTGAATCACTGAAATGGATGGCACCACCAAGAAAAGATAAATGTTGCTGAAATCTAATGAAAGACCATGAAAAAAAAACTTTTATTCACTAAGAATTTGATTTAGGATTGATACAGTTTGATATACATCTGAATCTAAAATTTTGCCCGTTGTTTAAAATAGAAAAAGAAAAGAAATCTATGCCTCAAAGATACAGCATGATTTAGTAGACAGTTTTGCAAGACAAGATTGGGCTTTATTCAAGTAAATTGTTGACTGATTCAGTCTTTGAGATTAAAAGCAATTAGCCATCTTGATTGTTTTCTCTTTTTTTTTTCTTGCATTTTTGTATCTAGGTAGAGAGCTTATGGAGGCAATAAATAAAATTCAGAATAAAATAAATGTATCACAAAACAAAATGAAAGTTCTCAAGTTTACTTACTAATTTTGATTGTGTCTAGAGAGAATGAATAAAGGTTTTGTGGAATTTCTAAACTTTTATTTGTCATTTTTTTTCACCAAATTTTATAGCAACAGAAATTTGTTTTCTTCTCAAACATATTTTCTTATCCATATTACATTCAATTATTTAGAAGCAAAGATGTTAGAAACACGGCATCGGATAACAAGGATTTTGCCTAAATATAATTATCACTTACTAATATGACTCCAGGGATTTCCCACAATCAGTTTTGGGGCTAAATATAGCCCCCTTTCACACTCTAAAATGATTTTTTTCCAATTTGATCTGAGCAATTCAAAAACAGACAAAGAAAGGGAGATACTTAAATAATATTGTTCATGAAATACTTGTAATTTTATTTTAAAATGACTGCAAGAAACAAAACTAAATCGTAGGACACAACAGTAAGCTTGATTAAACTGAAACATTTCACCATTGAGTCTGATTGCCCCAATTTTCCCAATTCCACTGACCCAAGGTCCTACATCAAAACATTTCACCATCGAGTCTGATTGCATACAATTTTCCCAATTCCGCTGACCCAAGGTCCTACATCAAAACATTTCACCATTGAGTCTGATTGCATACAATTTTCCCAATTCCACTGACCCAAGGTCCTACATCAAAACATTTCACCATCGAGTCTGATTGCATACAATTTTCCCAATTCCACTGACCCAAGGTCCTACATCAAAACATTTCACCATTGAGTCTGACTGCATACAATTTTCCCAATTCCACTGACCCAAGGTCCTACATCAAAAGATTTAGAAAAAGCTCTGGCCTTTTTGAGACCACTACCTTCCACGGTTATAACTTTGAGGTACATTCTATAGATTATACCTCAAATGCATGCCAATAGCTGTCATTCAGTCCACCTCTATTTACAAAAACAAGAATTGACAGAAAAGTTAACAATGCATCTATTTTCTTCATACACAACTTCTTGGCTTAGTCAATTCCAGTCAGTCTAATGAGCCCAAATGGTCAAAACAGATCGCAGTATCTTTTCTTGGCAAGAAATTTCTGACTACAGTTGTTGTAGGTTTGATGCCATTTTTCAGCACAGGATAGGCTATACATGGTGGCCAGTATAAATGGTCGAAGAAGAACCCAGGAAAACCCCAGAAGGAACCACCAACCCATGAAAAGCTACTGGCAAGCTTTCTCACATTGGACAATCTGGCTACGGAAGGTACAATTTTTGGTACCAGTAAATTACTGCACCCACATAAATCCAAGGCATAATTTTGTCACACTGAAACAGTTGAGGAAGTTCAAATGCTACCTACCAGTCTTAGGGCTGTTTCAGTCTGCCAAGGTAACGGAGGGTGATACCACAGTCGACTTACTGCATTACACTGTCAACTGCATTACACTGTCAGCATTCACTCATAAAAGTAAGAAACACTTTGTTATTAAAGTTTATTAACAAGTTTGTAGTTATTATAGTTATTAACAAGTCTACAGTTATTTAAGTTTATTAACAAGTCTACAGTTATTGAAGTTTATTAACAAGTCGATTTTGATTAAAATTTATTAAAATGTTTATTGTTTTACACATTTCTTTCCGTGCAAGCCTTACAGAAAAGAAGTTTCATAAACCTAAAGCACCCATTATGCCTCATCCTTAAATTCATCATAAAAGTTTTGGCCATGCAGATATGTTGCTAAATACTAGAACTAGATGTGACCAGCCATGTTGAATAAGGAGAAGTATCATGTTAAGTGCTGTAGATGTGATATGTATCACAAGTCACATACATAAAAGAACTATAAAATATTCGAGTGTGTTCATCCTGAAAACAAATATCACTTGTACCACTGCATACATCTACCATGTGCCAAACCAAAATAAGTGTTGTTTAAAAACCAAATCACTGGCCAATAGTTGACGCAGGCAGAAGCCAGTGGCCACTGCAACGTGCTATACCTGTTTTAGTTCTTCCTAAGGGGAAGCCAAAACAAATTCAAATGTCATCGATTGATAGATTGTAATGAACATGGGTGCACAGTATTAGCATTATACTGGTTTACTGTGGCAGGGATGATTCCAACTTTAAATTTGGAGGTCCCCACCACAGAATTGGGAAATTTTCATCACAAAATGAATACTTTTGAGAATTTTTAACACATCAACTTGCAGTTTCTAATCTCCTAAACCTCACTGCATGTAATTTCTGCTGCAATTTATTTAAATAGTAGTGGTGTTAACAGTTGCTGCTGTTGTTGTCTTGATATTTAAATGTTTTTTTAATATATAAAAAGTCCATAATATGAACAGATTTATCTGTTTATTTATTTGGTTTTAAAATTAGAGTAGGTAGGTAGGTTAATTAGGGTAGGTAGGTAGGTATTTTTTTAAAAACATTATATATACTTATAATGATATTATATATAATGTACTAAGTGCTTCCAAAACTGGCTCAGTTAGATGCACAAATCAATTTTGGGAATTTTTTTATTTTTTTTTATTTTTTTTTTACCGTGGGGAAAAAAGGTACTAGAGTCAGCAATGAAAAACTGGGACTGTTCGCCAACTGGAAATGCATAGTTTTTGCTTAATATAAATTAAGGTTGCATGTTAATAATTCTGTTTGCTACTTGCAGATATTACTGGAAAACACTACAGAATGATCATATGGCACCATTAGTTTTTTTCAAAATAAAGGATAGGAATCTTTGTATAATATTTACCAAGCAGTCACACAAGTCAAGAAACTAGAATACTGAACAGTATTTACAACTATATTCCATTTTCACTTTAGAAAAGGCAAAAAACAGAATGTTATAAAAACCATAACTTGGTTCATTCAAAGTAAAGTAGTCAGAGTTATTTATGTTTTGCACCAGACCACACATACCTTGGCATATGAATTTCATGTCATGTGTTGAATGTAAGTAATTCAGTGCACAAAAAATTGTGTTAGGCCAGTAAATCAGCCCCCATTCCTGTATGATACTGACTGGCAGTTTAGGGGCTGATATTGTCTATTCATTAAAACCTTAAACATTCTGCAGACAAGCTTGTCTGCACACATCAGTGTACAATTTATACAAATACTGGTATTTCTCACGGCTGTTGAGCTACCATTGACTGAAGGGTTCTTTTGGCAATATATTCATTACATTTCCGGATCAAATCATATGTTTGGTGACTTCTAAATCCACGTGGAATAGCAGATGGGAGGGGTTTGATTTACTGGACTAAAAAGGTGTATATCAACCATTAAAAATATGGACTGTCACCTATCCAAAAAGCAAGTCAACAAGAACTTTCCAATTATGGAAGCAATACATATCAATGCACATTGGATAATCCCAAAGCTTACAGGGTCCATTCTAGGAGGTGATTCAGTCAATAAAGGTCACCTCAGAGTATCTCATTTCACCTAGACAAACTGAAAAGGAAAAGTTCTTTGCCAGTGCATTGATTTCTAAATACTACTTTTATTGCTTCAGTGCAATGCATTAATGATTAAAGTACAATGTCAACTTTTTTGTCAATTTTCCTTTCAAACAGGAAGGCGGAAAGATGGAAAAAGATGCTTTTTGTTCTGCAGTCAATTTTGGTGATAATTTAATAATCATAAATATTAGAAATCACATGCCATCTACAAGATTCCCACCAAAAATTCACACAGGAACTATGAAAAATAACTGAAAGATTTAATTTTGTTCCTCAGTCAGAAGTAAATTCTGGCTTTGTGGACATATCTAAGTCCATTACTGGAACATTAATCATTATATCCAATATTTCATTGTATAAACGGTATGAACAATAAGACTAATGGAATTGAAGATGTTCCCGATATCAATCTGTAATTTAATTTCAAGGATGCCATTTTATGTTACAGTACAACTATGGTGAAGCAAAATAGAAAAAGTTGAAATAGTTGTATAAACTTTAATCAGTATTTTGATAATCTTGCATGAATGTATGTAAAAAAATTTGGCTAAAGTGACTATTTTTCAGCTTCTACACCATGTCATCCTATTACCAACAAGTTAGCTTGTTCTGGTTGGAGAGGTAATTTTGTTCCAAGATTAGTGTTGAGCTTGGACCCCAACTTACTATGATTAATGCACATAAAACGAATGCCAAGCTTTTATATGATTAAGATACTTTCAGTAAGTGAACAAGTAAAATTACAGTTTTGATCCAGTAACATATTTAACATACCAATGGAATGAGGGAAAAGTTCTGATAGGCAAGATTCACTAACTTTTGATTGGGATATTTCAAAACAAAATCCAATCCAGTAACACATGTAATGGATATCAACGGAATAAGGGAAAAGTTTTGGCAGGCGAGATTGACTAAGTTTTAATTGGGGTATTTCAAAATAAACATTGTGGGGACACGAAAGAAAATTTTGGTTGCCAGGTGGCCCTAATTAATACAGCAGATTCATCCGTGCTGTGGTACTTTATTCTTGTGGCACATACCATGGTACATTTCCACCAAACCAGTACTTTGGTACTTTGGTAGCTTCCATCAGTAAGGAATTGCAGAAACTCCAGAGTAACCTTGTTGTGAATTTAATGACATTAAAATCATGTCTTCATTTTTCACAATACTTCTACTACAACATAATTACACT